>JACEGR010011529.1:0-14635 GCA_014170235.1 Listronotus bonariensis | reverse complement strand
TTCTTTATTATTTTGTTTGTCGATTCGACATAGGCATCTCTTATTTTTTTTTACTTTTTTTTTTACTTTGAGGAAAATTCTCACAAAAGATACACCTGACAGTGTCAAATTCCTTGGAGTGCATATTGATCGCACTCTTCTCTGGGATGTGCATATGGATAACCTGTGTAAGAAACTGACAGCCAAAATTTTTGTACTTTGTAACCTTGCGCAATGTGTCTCTAGGTTAATCCTGCGACAGGCATATTTTTCTGTTTTTCATGCCCATATTGCATATGCACTGCTCGTGTGGGGTCATGGTTCTTCTGCTTCGAGGGTTTTTGGCTTACAGAGAAGGGCCGTAAGGATTATATCAGGCACACCATATCGTGACGACTGTAGGCAGGACTTTATATCCAACAAAATTCTTACTTTGCCGTCATTATTTATTCTGGAGAATCTGTTATATGTTAGAGCACATTCAGGGCAGTATCATACACACGAATCAGTGCATTCATATGCTACACGAAATAGCCATAACTTGGTCTTAAGGCAGAGGCGGTTGAAAAGGTGTCAGAATGGCCCGGGTCATCTTTCAATTCACTTTTTTAATAAACTCCCAGAATCGGTGAAAAATTTGCCAATGCGTATGTTTAAAAATAAAATAATGAGCTTTCTCATAAATAAGGCGTTTTATTCAACCATTGAATTTTTAAATTGTGACATAAGTGATAACCTGTAAAGTTGTTTCTATTTTAATTCTATTTTAATTTTATTTTATTTTACTCTGTATTAGAAATTTTATTGTAACACACGTTTTTGTTTTTAATGTTGTGTTAGTACCTCAATGTCGTGTGGTTATAGTATATTTGAATGTATTTTAAACTTAATTTTAAATGTAAATTAATTGTATTAATGAGTATTTAGAATATTTTTAATTATTTTATACTGACTTGTGTAAGTACTTTGTACGTTGGCACCAATAAATTATTGATTGATTGATTGATTATTTGATGCATTCCCTGGCTTTAATTATCGAAGATTATGGGACCCTCCACAATGCTGCAACATTATTTTTTAGTTTCAAAAAATATTTTTTTAGTACTATTTTCAACAGAATAACCTATTGTTTTTGGATGTCCCTACTAAACAAAAACTTGTTTCTAACAGGAGTACCTTTTTTTTTAGCTAAGGATTTAAGCTACTAAATTTTATTTCTTTATTATACAGGGTGTAAAAATAATTACCAATATTGTGTAAGGGTTAGTTCTGGTTACCCTTACGTACCAATGGAGGCAAGTCCTTACTAGTATTTTTCACAATAAAAAATTATTTTATTATACCAAGTACTATAAAAGTTATTCAAGAAAAACCGATTTTCAGCGCCTTCCTTTAAGGGCACATATCTCTGTAAAGAGGGGCTATAGGAACTTGTCACATTATTTTTACGTGTTCTATATGAATCGGAGAGGTTGCCCACATGTTTTTGGACACCCTGTATAAAGAAAAATTCATATAAACATGGGTCCAAAAATGTTTCGTTTTCAAGATACAGGGTCTTAAACTTTTTCAAAAACTAAAAATTGCGAAAACACTTATTTAGAAGTATTTATTGTTGTTGTTACAAAATTGCTAATAAAAAATTATAAAACATTTTAAAAGGAAAAGTTACCGCAATGTTTCTTTTGTGGTCTAAAAATATGCAATTAAGTGTATTATTTTTCTCCAACAAACAACAACAAGACACAGATACATAGGAGACATAAAAGCTGTATTTTTATTGGCTTAATCTAAAGAAAGCACCAACATTTTACATACATTTTCACAGTCGGTGGCGTACCGTCTTTTTTGTTAGAAATATTCCTTCAAATACAAAAATGCTTCACTTCAGAAATAAATAAAGCGCATACCTACAATCTGCAAAAAAATTGCTATATTTTTTTAACATAATTAAAAAAAACCCTTAAATTAAAAGGAGTCAAGAATCAAAAACTTTACTGCATATTTCAGTTCTTAAACAATGTAATGAAACAGGGAAAAATATGGGGGATACATCTAATAAATCAACAAGCTTTGTAAAAAAATTAACAAAAATATAAAAAAAAGAAAACGCAAGATATTAATAAAATACGCTGTGGCGAGTAAACAACATAAGACAGCCAATTGCGGTACTAACCAGTAAGTTTGGCTTGAAATATGATCCTTACAAGTGGGGATCAGTTTTTGTGTAATAGAAAGCGTGGAATTTGTCTTAAATCGTCAATTTTTTTGTTAAAAGTATTTTATTAACAAAGTAACATTATTGCAGGTCAATACCTTCTACCAAAAATTAGGGATACTGCTGGTCAAAAAGGTACCGGAAAATGGACAGCCATTGCAGCTCTTAACTATGGAGTACCAGTCACTCTAATTGGAGAAGCTGTATTCAGTCGTTGTTTATCAGCCTTAAAGGTAAGTCTTAAACAATATACTGTTTATGTCCATCTAATGGTATAAACCAAGTAAAAACATTTTAAAATTGCAGTAGAATTTTTTTTGTTTTAAATATGCATTTCAATTAGTGTGTTTGTCATGCTTATTCTAAAAACGTATTTATACGCTTACTTCTTTAAAAATTATGGGATCTTTTTGTTTATGCATAAATATAAAAAAAACATATTTGCTTTTCTAGTCAAAATTGTATACCGAGTGGTGGATCGCCAGACGGGCCATAGGAAATTTCATGTAAATTTTGATATCTATAAATATGGGCTCCCCAATTGATTTTACAACAACATTGTATCAGACTAATTTAAAGACATTAATAAGTTAAGCTTACACACTTAATTTCATTATTTTCTAATAAGCCAATTAATAGTTATTTTTGTACGAAGGGCGTGAAATAGCAGTTTTACGACCGCGGCTGAAAGTTGTTGCCCAGCTCCGTGAGTGCAACAATCAACTATGGGCGTAAAAGTACTTTACGCCAGAGGTGCAAACAATAGTTTATGTACGACTGAAATTAATATACACGCATTCTCTGTAGTTAGAAGAAAATTTTTCAGCTTTTAATGTTTCAAATTGTAATCAATATACTATTAACATTATGTTTAATTAAATAAATTGTTGTCTTACCAAAAAAAATGGGGCATTATTTAATTTTATTATTGTTTTATAAATTTATAAATGCGGGCGTTTTTGACACTTTTTTGCCATAGGGCGTAAAAGTGCAATTTTACGCCCTCAAATAAGGGCGTGAAATTGTATTTTACGCCCGGTCGTACAAGAAAGATATTTAAGAAAAACTTTTTGTAAAATTTTTGCTTACCTGATACATAGAAGATAATTGCAAGAACCACAAGGAAACCAGCGGCAGGAATTGATGAGATAAGCGGCCGTGTACTGAGGGCTGTTGCTGATGAGATTGCAGGACCACTAGCACATATAATTTGTGAGTCTTTTTCTACCGGTTGCTATCCGGAGGAATTAAAGATTTCAAGGTCTATCCCAATTTTTAAAAATAAGGGATCGCCATTGGATCCGTGTAATTGGCGCAATGTTTGTGTTCAAAGTCAAATTGCTAAGGTTATTGACAGTGCTTTCAATTCTCAATTAATTGAGTTTTTAAAAAATATAAATTATTGGGAAATTTTCAAAATGGTTTTAGAAAGGGCAAGTCCACTATAACGAGCTGCCCCTCCCCAATGAAAACGATTGTTTATGCCGATGATACAAATTTTTTAATTTCCGAATCCACTATGGAAGCAACCGTTACAAGGGCAAATCAATCGGTGGTTGAATTTAGTGACTGGTGTAAAAGTAATGGGCTAGTATTAAATGCAAGCAAGACATTTTTATGAATTTCCTTCCAAAGAATGCAACAATTTCCCAGAGTTGGTTAATTAAAGCAAATCATCAATCTATCGCTCAGGTTAAAAATATAAAATTCTTGGGGGTTACATTGGATCAGAAAATGACATGGGAGAGCCATATTAACAATTTAACAACTAAATTAAGTAAATCTTGCTTCTTGATTCGATACTTAAGGGTATCCGTTTCGCTAAATGTATTAAAATTGGCATACTATGGTTTGGTTCAGTCACATCATATGGTTTAATATTTTGGGGAGCTTCAGTATATGTTAATAGAGTTTTTGTTTTGCAGAAAAGGATTGTCAGATGTATGTTAAGTTTACCACCGGGTGTGCATTGCCGGCAAGCATATATAGATTTAGGAATTTTAACTCTCCCGTCTCTCTATATATACCTTCTAATAATTTATGTAAGACAGAATGAGGCTGAATTTGAAAGGAACTCTGATATTTACAATTATAATTCAAGAACTAATAACCACCTACATCTTACATATTCTCGCTTAAGTGTCGGCCAGAGTTCTCCGACATTTAAAGGAATTATTTTTTATAATAAATTTTTGCAACTTTTTGGTAATTTTGAAAATAATACGCTTCTGAAGAATACCTTGCAGAATTTCTTAGTGGAACAAGCCTTTTATGATGTAAATAAGTATCTGTCAATGTAGGTGTTCCATTGTTTTTGTGCTTTATTTTTGTAGTCTGTATTTTAATGAAAGTCATTTAAGTGTGTAGCAAATTAGTATTTTAATCTCTTATTGTGCTTATTTTATTTTATTTATATATTTTTAAATCTAGACTTAGTGTATGTTTGTATGACAAGTCCGATAAGCTATTTCTTTTATTTGTAATAGTTTGAGTGATGAATAAAGATTACTTTACTTTACCATAATAGATCCACCAGTAATAAATAAATAACAATAAATCACTAATAGAATGTAAAACGTCAATGACCAAGTACATCGTTATACTGAATCCGGTTCAACCGGTCGGATGAAACTTAATCCCAAAAAAAATTGCGATATACACGTTTCAGAATGAGTAAGGGATTGGATTGAACGCCATAAGTCCATTCTGGTTTTTAAGCGATTTAAATAAAGTTCAGTCCGATCGGAGGTTATATTTGTACGATATTCACGGTTTTGGAAAAGGTTTGAAAAATGACAGTTAAGTAAAACAGCTGATAAGTGTAAAAACGAAATAGTGGGAAATAAAATAAGCTTAGATATTTGCTAAAATATTGTGATAGTGTTTCTTTAGTGTTTTGCGTTATTAGTTTGTCTTTATTTTCTGAAATTAAATATAAATTAATTTCAAAAATATCACAAAAGTAAGATTAGAAGTTTATTTTTATTTGTTGGCTCTCTTTGTCATTGTATATAGTTTTTTTTGTCAAATTTAAAATAATTTAGAACCGGATTATCTGCATCCGATAAATTCTACGACGAAGGGCACAGTATTAGGTTCAATGCAATCCAATCGGATTCGATTTTTACGATATACCCTTAAAGCTAGTTCATACAGACGCGAAAAGCGAATTGCGAAAGCGAATATTTGGCCAAAAATTCGTGTTTTTGTCATGATCATACTGCACATTTATTTGGCAACTAAGATGTAAAAACGCTGCAAATTTGTTATAAATGAAAAGGACTAAAAAAGTTAATATAAATTCAAATAAAAAAACACAAAATATTTAAGAAAATGAACACAAAAATAACGTTCCAAACAGCTAATAGAATGACATAAAAATATCAATAACAATAACAAAATTGTTTTGAAATGTCATACGAAATAACCTCTTGTTTCTACGCATGTGCGCACGCAAATAATCGCCAGAAATTAAAATGATCTCAAGTTTCCCGCCCACTAGATTTTAAATTTTACACATACATATCTTTATTTTGAATTACCCGCCTTTAATTTTATGTCAAATTGACCAATGAGAATGAAATTCGCGTTTCGCAATTCGCTTTTCGCGTCTGTATGAACTAGCTTTAAGTCAATTAAACAATTGACAAGACATTTTATTCATTACTGGTGGATTCATTATGGTATCAGGTATGCAAAGATTCAAAAGTTTTTTTAATAACTTTTAATTGGATTATTCTAAAATAACGACATTTACTGTGTGAGCTTATCCTTCAATGTCTTTAGAATAGTCTAATAAAATTTTGTTGTAAAATCAATAAAGGAGCCAATATTTGAATGTATCAAAATTTACATGAGATTTCCTATGACCAGTCTGGCGATGAACCACCCGGTATAAAACAAAGGCAAACCTTTGTTTTTTGACAGTTAAGAGAATACCTCCTGCTTTTCATGTTATTTACCGGTACAACCATTTCATAAGTTCACTGTGAGACAGGTGAAACGCGTCAGTGAAGAGAGTCCTGAATAAAATTCATTGCACCCTGCTGTATATTGTTAATTTATTTTCTTATTATAGGCTGAAAGGACAAAAGCCAGTACTGTATTGCCTGGTCCAAGTACACAATTTTCTGGAGACAAAAAACAATTTTTACAAGATATTAGACAGGCTTTATACGCGAGCAAGATTGTATCATATGCGCAAGGTAAGAACACACTCATACAAAGATATCTTTATACTTAAAATAAATTGAGGTTATAACAATTTCTTAAAATGATTTTGCATCTGAACCAAAGTCGGTCTATATACGGTCACGACATTCGGCCATATTGCTTTGGCGTGTTATGACGTCACATCTTCCATTTTTCGACCATGTTGATCAGTGCCGGAGATATACAGTTTATTGTATTAGTAGAACAACCGTTTATACAACAGTTTTTACTTATTATTAAGTTGTAAATTCTTTTACTTTAAATGAAAAACATTTGGAATTACATCTTTCAATAAATATCACTTCTAAAACAATACAAAATGAAATGCGCAAATTCTAGACGCCACTGGATTGATCATCAGCTTTGATTTTACCCAGTCTTGCCAACTTTTCTCCGTGAAGTACCCTTCCTTGCGTCCCCGACCTCGAACCGCCTAAAAGTTGAGGATATGTCGCAACCTTATAAATATAAACTAACCTTGCATCTGAACTAGAATCAAATGATCATGTATACAGGGTGTCTCTAAAAGTACGGTAAATATGATACTACAAATTTCTGAGGCAAATATAATATAGGTAACGTTAACCCTAACTTACCTTAGTCCAAAAGTGGATTGGAGATACAGGTTGTCCAAATGTATTCTGGATTTAGCTTTTTTAAATAATTTTGTTAAGTGTATTGTGACAATATTCGGCTATGGAGGCTTTTGGGAAGTGAGAAATTAGAATCTGTCATTAATATCGTCTAGAGGGTGCCACTTGTAGTATCTTGGACTAATTAAAAACGAAAAATATTTTTAAGCCACCCTGTATTAAACTTATAAATAAAAATTCTTCAACATATTTTTACATAAAAGAGGTATACAGGGTGGCCCACCATATTCGACACGGTCTGTAGCTGGATAACCAGGGGTTTAAAAAAGTAAATTCTGGAACATATACAGGTCGGATAAGACCACACTATAAAATTATTTTAATCTATACAGGGTGTCTCAAAAAGTGTGACGTATCAAAGTTATATATTTTTAAATGGAACACCCTATATTTTATGACGGTTTGAGATTCTACTTTAAAAAATAACTCAAGTTTGTTTATAGTACTAAGTGTCTAATTTTATTCGTTTTTGTGATATTTGATTTTTTGAAAAATGCAGAGGTAAAATTAAATTGATTTTACTTTAGCACTTTTAATACTTTAAACTTTAAAATGTGTAACAAGATTAGAAAAAGTCTGCCATATCATACGTAGGTCAAATCAAGATCAAATATTGTACAGGGTGATCAAAAATAATTTCAATTTTTCAGAAAATCAAATAGCCATATCTCTCTTATTTTAAATGGAACACCCTGTATTTTTACGTCACATGATGACAAATAAAATACTCTTTCAAATGGTGTATAGGTTGCCTATACCTATCTTTTGTGCTTATTTAGTAAAATCTGTTTTACAAATTTTTAGTCCAAATGTATAATGGAAGAAACGAGTTATAGGTCACAGAATGTCGTCATAACTGACCAAAGGCGTTATTAGGATTGTTTAAAAACATAAGTTTTATCATTACCACATTCAGCTGAAATAAGTGTTATTGGAAGTAGCATTATAAGCAACTAATGAATTTTTTTCTGTGAATTTTAAAAATAGTGGCAGATAATACAAAATCTTTTAAATTTGTGCCTTTTTTCAACAAATTTACATTTTGCAATAACGGCTTAGTAAATAGGGATAGCTATATCACAGCCTACTTACATTTAAATAGACATTTGGAATAAAAATATGTTAAAACGGAATTTACTTAAAAAGTATAAAAGATAGGTATAGGCAACCTATACACCATTTGAAAGAGCATTTGGTTTGTCATCATGTAGTGTAAAAATACTGGGTGTTCCATTTAAAATAAGAGAGATATTGCTATTTGACTTTCTAAAAAATTGAAAATATTTTTTGATCACCCGGTATAATCTATGATCTCGATATGACCTACGTATGATAAGGCAGACTTTTCCTAATCTTGTAACAAATTTTGAAGTTTAAGGAGTTTATATTGTTAAAATAAAATTAATTTAATTGCACCCCTGCATTTTGAAAAAATAAAATATCACAAAAACGAATAAAATTAGACACTTGGTACTATTAACAAACTTAAATTATTTTTATGTAGAATCTAAAACCGTCATAAAATATAGGGTGTTCCAATTAAAAAATATACCTTTGATACGTCACACTTTTTTAAGACATCCTGTATAGAGTAAAATAATTTTATACTGTGGCCTTATCCGACCTGTATAAGTTTCAGTATTTACTTTTTTAAAAACCCCATGGTTATCCAGCTACAGACCGTGTCGAATATGGTGGGCGACCCTGTATTTAGTAAAAGTTGATTTAGGAAGATGTTTTTGACATATCTGGATTTAGTGTCTTCTTTTTTTTTGTTTTAAAAAACGTAGCTAGATATAAATAAAATACAAGAGATTAAAGAGATTGTAGTTTTAGTTGCCTAATCTAAAAAAACAAAAAGAAATCAGTGCTTATTTTTAAAAAATATTATTGGCTGTGATAAGACTACTGAAACCTCATTGGACCCAATATTTTTAATTTAGTTGAGGCTATACAAGCCCTTATTTTATTTTAAATCATTGTACCAACTTTAGAAAAAATTGGTTTAAGGGCATTTAAGATATTTATAAACGATCAGCATTTTAATTGTTTTAGGATTCATGTTGCTCCGAGAAGCCGCTCAAGTACACAACTGGGACCTAGACTACGGTTCCATAGCCCTTATGTGGCGTGGTGGATGTATCATCCGTTCAGTCTTTTGGGACAAATTAAAAAAGCTTTCGACGCAGACAAAGACTTAAAATCATTGCTGTTGGCACCTTTCTTCTTAGACGCTATTTCCAAAGCACAATCTGGATGGAGAAATGTTGTTTCTACTGCCGTTAAAATAGGTAAGTAAACGTGCGAATCGACATGGTCAGTCCCTCGACTCATAGCATTCTAGATTCCGTTTACAGAGCCGTTGCCTTAATAATTATACAGAAAATTTCTACCCTTTTGCATTATTTACACCCCTAAGATACGTCTTATATTCGACAGAGATTTCGACATTGTCTGGCTCTTAACCATATCAGAAGTGACTTGACGCGGTAGGTAAAACCGATTTCTATTAAATTTATTTTTACTATACAATCCGGTCAGATGTATACATAAGTCGAATTTTTTATTGTCAACGGTTCAAAATCATTACATTTATTCGGTAAATGATGACGTCATTAACGTTGCGTGTTCAACTGTTTTTGAAAACAGGGAAAAGAGACATCTGGCGGCTTGTAGTTGTGGATGTTACAAATACCAAAAAAGATTATTCATAAAATAAATGAAGAAAGGAAAAATAATTAAATAACTAAAAACGAAGTAACTCGCGAGCTGGGTCAAGCAACAGGAAAAGTGAGGTTAAAAATTATCAGGTTTAAAAACATCGGTTTTTACTACATTTTTAACGACGTCATTTTTAAATACGCTTTAAAACGTCTTTTGCACCGTAGAAAATTAAAAATTCGTCTTAAGACTGTCTATTTTTTCCCATGGATTACTGTTGTACTCATTCAAGCCTATAGTATTTTACACTGACTTTATTAAACAACCTCAAAAAAGGAGGTTATATGTTCGACACCTATGTTTTTTTTATGTATGTAAATACTTTCTGTAGATTCCACGTAAAAAGGAGGTTATATGTTCGACACCTATGTTTTTTTATGTATGTAAATACTTTCTGTAGATTCCACGTAAAAAGTTCTACAAAAATTCATTTTATGGTTTTTTGCTATTTCTTATATTAAATGATATGTAGGGTAAAGTTAAAAACGACAATTTTTCAATTTCCCCTCGTATCTCTTAGATAATATATAATTTTAATAAAATTCCGACTACGCCATTTTAAGTTTCTCCAAAATCTAGCCCATAACACCTACATCGATTTTTTAGTAACTCCGGTAATAACTGAGATAGCCCATAAAAACGCCCAATTTTGCACACCCTGTACATTATTTCATTTTATTTTTATTTATTTATTTATTATTTACAATTTTACATTACAGGCAGTGCCTGTGTATTTTTTAAAGTGTTCTGAATACATTTTGTAAGACATACTCTATACCTAAAGTCAGCCGAGATTAATATCTCTATTTTCTGAGTTTCACTTAACTTATTTGTCTTTTTTCGCCAATACTAAATTTTACAGTCTCCTAGGGTAAAACTTTTTGATGTCTGTCAGTTATTAAAAATATAGACAATATCATTGAAACCATGGATAAAAAACAAAAAACCAAGGAAACCTCAGTAAGAACTTTACATAATTAAGTTAGTTGCATAAATTGTTGTCTTTTCAGAAATTGAACAGTTAATTTCTCAGTACGTATTGACTTTATATTATAGGGTATGTCTTACAAAATGTAACACTGAAAAATTCAAAAATGAAATAATGTACAGGGGGTACCATGAGAAAATCCTTCATAGTGATATGTAACTACTACTTGCGTAACCCTGTATGCTTCCCTGTCATGTCCGATAACAGGAAATTAAAAACAAAAATTGACGTGTCCGAGTGTTTCGCTGAAAAAGCATTCTTTCAATTTTAATCGAATTTATTCCAGACTTTTGGCCCCCACTGTATACAACTGAATACTCTGCTGTTTTGTGATTTGATGGGATATTATGCCCTACTAAAAATTTCTGTTGCAACTAGGGGTGATTTTTCAGCTGTCACAATTCAATACATACTTCACGGATGAGTACACCAATCTTGGGTATATAAGGCAGGATTCCTGGCTCACACGTCATTATTTTCTTAACTGTTCTACTGTCAACTACTTCATCATGTACCAATTGCTTCCTTTTGTAAGTGCCTATACCGCTGTAATGCCAAATCTCCCTGTTGAGATTTGGTGTGTTATATTGAGACTACTGGATCCTGCATCATTGCTGACAACAGCTAGGTGTTCTTCATTTTTCTATTCTATTGTACAAGGAGACCTTACGACTACTGAAACGATTTGAAGATGCTAAAACTGAAGAACAGAAACAGATGTTTGCTCTGTGGACTCAGCCAGGAATGACTATGAGAGTTAGTCGCCAAGATTATTCCAGACTTTTTTCTACAAACGGACAAAAAGATGTTTCTAAAAACTTGGTAAAATCGTCGATGCAAGAAAACAGCTCAAGCAGAAACCTGAGGTAGCACGTTTTGGTCCCACAAGAAAGGCGCCCAAAAATACAAGATTCGCTCCGTATAGACTTTAAAAAATGTATTAATTTTTTTATTTATGTACAAATTATATTTATTTACAATAAAATATGAATTTAAAAATAATCTCTATTTTTTATTAGAATTAGCTGCAATAGTTAATGAATTTTAAATAATACAAAATTTATAACAAAAAGCCATAACAAAACTAAAAGAAAATATTTTATTTTAGAAAAACACAATGGCGTACCATTTTTTCATAATAAATATTTACGGTAAATCCCTCACGGACAACCCTGGTAGGAATTTAGTTTTTATTCTTATAGGTCAAAAAATTTCCTTTCTCTAATGCATAGGAAACGTTTTCCAAATTTCTCAAAAATGTATAAATTGTTATAAAAATTATGATAAAAAATATATTATCTTAAAATTTTGAACTTATCTTATTTCTATTTAATCTATACTTGATATTATAAAGAGGTAAAGTTCGTACTTTGTTTGTTTGTTTGTAACCGCTAATCTTCGGAAATACTGAACCGATCATAAAAATTCTTTTACAATCAGAAAGCTACACTATTCAGGAGTGTTATAGGCCATATGTTAATATGATAAAACAAAAATTTTAGAAAAAAATAATTGCATCTGTATATCAAGTCAGCAGAAAAATGTAATGAGTTGCCCATGATGTAGAAACAGGAAAAATGTGAAAAAAAACTCAATCTTGACTCTAAAACTTAAAATAATGCTCTAAAAAAAGTGTGATAATTTAGTCGCAATAGACTATTATTTATCTTGCTTCTGCCCTAATATAGATTTTTTTAAATTAAAATTTATTTGGGTATGGAGTGATTGGATTATAGGTTTACAAAAAATTCACATAAAATTGTATATTATACGATATTTATGCATAAATAGTATTATTTTGCAAAAATTAGAAATAACTACAAAAGATCCAATTAATATTATCATAATATTATTTAATATTAAATACTCTTTATTTTTAGTTTAAATTAACAATTGAAATTATGTATGTATGTATATATAGATTAATATATCGTCGGTGCGATTGCCAAACCTTATAGTTTGCCACAGGATAAGCATGTCACATATCAGATTTGAGACGCGCACCGACGATATGTAACTTAATTTTATATATTTACTAGCTATGATTCCTGGCTTCGCTCGGGAGTTGATATGAGACCCAAATAACCGTTGTTCTGAATGAAGTTCAAATACTCGACAACAGATGGCGCCACTACACTTAATTTCCAAGTTGAAGGGTTGGAAGAGTCCTTATATCTTTAAAAATACACCCTTTAGAGTAAAACGGGAACTTTCTTGTTCTGACGGGGGATAAAGGGCTATCACACTATATAAGTCCCTTTATCGTATCGGGACTCCTTTTCCAGTTTTATCGACACGCACATTTTATCATATATAATGATGTTAAATTAATTATTCTTAAAAATAATATTTTTTTAAGTCATTTATACAAACTACAAAAATAAAAGAAGAATCTAAAGATTAAGTTTTTATCACATTTTCCTGTATTCTACATGACTTCACCTTTCAAATGATACCCAAGAAATTTTTCTACGTTTAAAAGTTATTTGATTTCCGGACAATTTTCTACTGCATCGTACATAGGGCGGCGTAGGACGTTCGTATGTCTCATGTGTAACGGGACTTGGCTTACTGTATACAACTAAATACTCTGCTGTGTTGTGTTTTGATGGGATATTATGCCCTACTAAAAAATTCTGTTGCAACTAGGGGTGATTTTTCAGCTGTCACAATTCAATACATACTTCACGGATGAGTACACCAATCTTGGGTATATAAGGCAGGATTCCTGGCTCACACGTCATTATTTTCTTAACTGTTCTACTGTCAACTGCTCCATCATGTACCAATTTCTTCCTTTTGTAAGTGCCTATACCGCTGTAATGCCAAATCTCCCTGTTGAGATTTGGTGTGTTATATTGAGACTACTGGATCCTGCATCATTGCTGACAACAGCTAGGTGTTCTTCATTTTTCTATTCTATTGTACAAGGAGACCTTACGCTACTGAAACGATTTGAAGATGCTAAAACTGAAGAACAGAAACAGATGTTTGCTCTGTGGACTCAGCCAGGAATGACTACGAGAGTTAGTCGCCAAGATTATTCCAGACTTTTTTCTACAAACGGACAAAAGATGTTTCTAAAAACTTGGTAAAATCGTCGATGCAAGAAAACAGCTCAAGCGGAAACCTGAGGCAGCACGTTTTGGTCCTACAAGAAAGACGCCCAAAAATACAAGATTTGCTCCGTATAGACTTTAAAAAATGTTTATATTTTTTTATTTATGTACAAATTATATTTATTTACAATAAAATATGAATTTAAAAATAATCTCTTTTTTTATTAGAATTAGCTGCAATAATTAATGAATTTTAAATAACACACAAATTATAAATTAAATAAGAAAAGCCATAACAAAACTAAAAGAAAATTAAAATATTTTATTTTAATTCCTTACGGATCACCCTGGTACGCACATGTTCAATCGGATTCATGTCTGGCGAGTTCGCAGGCTAGTCCAATCTTTCGATATTTCCTTCTCGAAGCATATTTTGTACCCTTTGAGTAAGATGTGGCGTGGCATTGTCATCTTGAAAAATAAAATTTTCACCAAATTCGTTGCGCAAGGGTTGAATGATAGGTTCGATAATGTTTTCGGCGTTTATAGCACCTCCGTGGTCCGCTCGATAAGAATAAGTGGAGTTCGCTGCCCGTACATTATTCCGCCCCAAAACATCACTTTCCCCTTGGTACGGAGCAACTTCTCTGGCAAAAATTAGATGTTCCAGTCTGCTTGGACCCCTCCATACCCTTTCTCTGCTGGCTGTCACTTACCAGGCCAAATCTTGTCTCATAGGAGAAAAGGACATTTCGCCATTGTTGTAAAAGCCAATTTCTATGCTCCTGACCCCATTGCAATCGTG
>JACEGR010011528.1:0-14641 GCA_014170235.1 Listronotus bonariensis | reverse complement strand
AGAACATCCATCACGCGTTGCCAAATACAGCAGAGGCGCTCTGATTGGCCGAGGCCGCCCATCATCGCCGGTGCCTGATTCCGAGATATTCATCGAAAAGTTTATGGTGGTAGTCGGAATCGGCGGTCATTTCTCGCTAGTACTCCATTTATTTTATAGTTTCTTTTCTACTTTAAATAAAAAGCCTTGGAAAATCAACCTTTGTGTTTTGTATTTAGGTGGTTATATCCAAGGAGATAAACTTTTTAATAAGAAGCGCTTGATTTTTTTATATTTGTTCAAAAATATCGCTTAGGTTTGTGACGTCACCTTTTTGACAATATATATTTGTTTATCTGACAAATAAACCGATACTTGCCTAAAATAAAATAAATTCACCAAAAACATTAAAAAATAGTACTCTTATCAAAGCTTTTGATCTCATGCGTCTTCTTAATAAACTTCCCTCCTATGGTCGTTAAACTAAACTCTTGTACTTGGCTCTCTGATTATCTATCTGATCGACTCTATATCAGTTATTGTGGACGGCCATTCTTCAAGCTTTCACCAAATAAATGCTGGAGTCCCTCAGGGCTCAGTTCCGGCACCAACGTTGTTTCTTCATTCACATCAACGAGCCTTCTCTCGATTTTGTTCAGGCATGCACAATGGTCGGGCCAGGGTTAGAAGGCGACGTGGTGAAAGGAGGAATCCACAGTTTTTTGTTGAAAGACATGTTCATCACACTGTTGGAGTTATGGTTTGGGGTGCTATAGCTTATGGCTCCAGATCACCATTAATCTTCATCAGAGGTTCTAGAACCCCATCTTTTACCCTGTCTTGACACTCTGGCAAATCCAACTTTCCAACAAGATAATGCCTCGACCACATGTTGCAAGAGTCACAATAGACTTCTTTCAACATAATGATGTCACATTGTTACCATGGCCACCAAGATCTCCCGACTTATCCCCAATTGAGCACGTGTGGGATATGATGGGTAAGAGATTGCTCAATTTGCAACGTCCTCCGCAGACTCTAGAAGCACTTCGAGAGGAGTTGGTGGTTGCCTGGAATGAGATACCACAGGAGGACATTGACCACCTGATCAGAAGCATGCCTAGGCGCGTTGGAGAATGCGTAACACATCGGGGTGCATCCACACATTATTAAAGGTAAAAGGGCTTTAAACCAATGCAATCATTTTGAAATTTTTATCATTTACTTATTATGCTTCATTAAGTACTTATACAAAATTTTATTAAAATAAAACCATTTAAACTGGGTGTTCGGATTTCTATGTCCCTTAGTATATGTACCAACCATTAAATAGATTTTTTTAATTCCAATTAGGATCCAGGCCCCAGTCTTCCTCCCAGCATTCCAGAGGCGCCGATGCAAAACGGAGTCCAGAGCCGCAACCAAAGGTACTATTCGAAATACGCGTCAAACAGATGACTAAGGGATCTCGAGCAATCCGAAAGATATATTCAAGAATACTCTTTCAATTGTTGTTCGATTCTGATATTCCATTTAGCCGTTTGTGCGATTCATGTTACCTTGCCGGTGTTATAGATGTTTTCGTTTTTATTTTCTATTTTTTATTTTTAAATATGAAGTGTATTTAACCGACGATGAGATTTTTCTCTGTATTTTTTGTTTTAGAAATAATATACTTTTATCGTCACTTTGTTTTTTATTTTATTTTTTAATACAAATAAATCGTAAAAGCATCTAGGTACCAAAACAACTATAGTTAGGGATTCCTGGACCATTTTTACTAGGGCTGGCAAAAACCGGAAATAAACAAAACCGGTTTCGGTTAAAACCGGTTACCGAATATTTAAAAACCGGTTTTTAAAACCGAACCACCGAAACCGGGTTTTAAAACCGAAAAACCGAAAACGGTTTTCAAAACCGAAAAAGGCTTTTCTAAACCACAGTTAACAGAAAATCGGAAAGTAATTATTCTCTATTAATCGTTTTTGCGTTGATTACGGATTTGCCCATGAGTTGTGGTGTTAAGTGATAATCATTATTCATCCTAGAATATTCTTTAAAAGAAATTGGTTAAATATAAATAAGAATAAAAATATAACATCCCTGTTAATAAAATGCAAGATTCTAAAAGGTAAAAATTCCATACATACATACATAATTTATTTTTTCCTCTTTATTTAAAATTGGTATTCTATTTTCGGTGTTTTTTCTTGGTTTATTGGTTAATAAAAAAATAGAAAAGGAAAAGTGGTGATTTTTAAATTTTAATTTTGTGTATTATTATAGTAAGTTGTAGTTTTGTGTAAACCGCAATCAACTAAAAACCTATTAATTGATATTCGAAGAACCGCTCTTCGATTTAAGGTCCGATTATCCGAAAAACCGGCATTTGAAAACCGCTTTTTAAAACCGGTTAACCGATATTCGAAACCTGTTTTTCAAAACCGGTTAACCGATATTCGAAACCCGGTGTTCAAATACCGGTTTTCGGTTTAGCTAAAACCGCGGTTAACCGGTTAACCGAAAAACCGGTTTCGGTTGCCAGCCTAATTTTACCATTTATTGCTAACAAGCTATTTTTTCTGAGTTGCTTTATTTTGACAAGACGCCCAACTTTTTTCCTTACAACAATTTTCGTTGGTGGTAGCTTACGCAGGGTGTAGCTGGAATTAACAGTGTGTTGATTTAAAGAATATCAAAAATAAATTATAACAAACGGAGATTTTCTCTGGTAATTTTTAATATATGTATCTAAATAAACCGAAAAAAATATTTGTCTATAAATTAAGAAGTCCCCTACCACCAACATTAGGGTGTCCGTTATTTCCCCAATCGATTTTTTTTAGCGATCGCCTCCTGAACTTTTAGTTTATAGCCTAAAAAAATATATCCAATGTTAAAATGCTCTTAATTCCTGATTTAAACCGTGCCGAAATCATGTTGCTTTTCCCATTTAAATAACATGGGATTTTTGGACTTTTTCTTTTATTTTTTTTTCTCAGACAAAAATAGATGGAAAAATCTACTCATCGCATATTCTGATGGGAAATTTAACGCTCTACAAAAAGTTCTCTTACGAATTTTCGATTAAGTCACTCCTTTAAGAGTTATTTACCGTCAAACGTTGAGTTAAGATTGAGTTGTGGCCATCCTCGGGAATTTAATAGTAAACCGGCATTTTTAAATAAAACACTCTGTATATTACATCACCATTAAATAGATATTTTAAAGAGCTTTAAGAAAATACCACATTTGATATGTCTATCTCTTATAGTTTAAAAAATATGGCCATTCAATATCTGAAAATTATGTTAAATTTCCATTTTTTTATCCTTGGACAAACCACGAAGGCTTAAAGCCTAAATACTAACGTACCGTGGGTGTCTTAAGCGAGGTAAGAGGGAGTTTGTTGACACGGGACTTAAATACTTGAAGATTTGGAGGGAAGGAATGACCTCCGCGGGCAGCAGGTTCCACAATCTAGAAACTCTAGGGATAAAAGAACGAACGAAGTGAGAAGTTCGGGGCCTGTCCAGTTGGACCGTATAGGGATGCATATGCACGCGGAACCACGGAGTTTATCGGTTGGGAACCGTGAGTGGAGTGATTATCTTCAGCTCTTAAACTATTGTGGCGAGCAGGGTGTAGAGGCTAACGTATTAGTCTCTTACCGCAGCAATCCGGGTTCGAATCTCGGTTGCTTCCACGGATTTTTAATAGCTCGTCCCCTCACAGATGGTAATGGCAAAGCCTCTGTGTAGTATTCTGCCAATTCTAGGTAGTAGTTATTTTAAAAAAAACGTCCGTAGTGGCACTACCGCGTTGTCTAAAAGATGCTCTAAAATACAAAACTGTCCCATATAACATTTTTTTGCCGGCAAGGTATTGACAAAAAGGTATCAAAAAGACATCAAAATGGGCAATTGGCCGTTATTAGGCCACGTGTTGCAGAAAATGTGATGGCATTTATCATTAATAAGTTATGATGAAAAAATGCGTTTAGGATGATGGCATCCATCATTAATAATTTATGCTGAAAAAGATGCATTTAGGATGATGGCATCCATCATTAAAAAGGTTTTGGCAAAAATATGCCTTTTAGATGATGGCATTACATTATTTTTTTCCTAATGACAATAAAATACATTTTTACCGCCAGGGAACTAAAATGTGCATAAATAATGTACATGCATAATGTGTGTTATGTACAGGGTGTCCCATATAAAATTAAATATTATAATTTTGGAAAAACCATAAGAGATACAAGAAAAAGTTAAATGCAGAAGTTGTTCAGTGAAATGTATTTTTTAGTATTTTTATGTGTCTGAGAAAAAAATAAACGAGAAAAGTCCAAAAATCCCATGTTATTTTAATGGGAAAATCAACATGATTTCGACACGGAATTAAGAGCATTTTTACATTGGATATTTTTTTACGCTATACACAAAAAACGTCTTATAATTCTATGGAGTAGGCAGCACGCACAAAAACAAGGAACAACGGAAGAGGCACAATCGGTCTCCGCGTCCGACATCTATTTCTCTCCTACTTTGAGCGGTCCGCCTGCTATACAATAAAAACATGTTTTCATCGTAGGAAGTGCAGTGAAAAGTGGTGTAAATTGTTTACTTTTATTTTGTTTTTCAGAAGTTGGAAATAAATTGTTAATGCCACATTGTTACTTATGACGGTATCACGTAAATTCATCGTACGTAAACCGACTTTACAGAAAACTATTTTTTTTATAGAGAATTTACGTTTAAATTGGTATTTTTTTATCTTTGAACAAATCACGAAGGCTAAAAGCCTAAATACTAACGTACCGTGGGTGTCTTAAGCAAGATAAGAGGGAGTTTATTGACACGGGACTTAAATACCTGAAGATTTGGGGGAAGGAAATGACCTCCGCGGGCAGCAGGTTCCACAATCTAGAAACTCTAGGGATAAAAGAACGAACAAAGTGGGGCCTGTCCAGTTGGACCGTATAGAGATGCATACGCGCGGCACCACGAGTTTCTCTGTTGGGAACCGTGAGTGGAGGAACTATACTGGACAATTCTTCAGAGCAGAAGCCATGGAAGTACCTATAAAAAGCGATAAATCTCCCACAGCCCGAAGATGGGCAAGAGAGGGAAGCCTTTCTGTAAGTGAAGGATCATTAATGAGACGAATAGCTCTTCTTTGAATAGAATCAAGAATGCTTAGGGTTGTGGGGGACGCCATGCCCCAGATATGAGAACAATATTCCAAGGAAGGTCGGATTTGGGACACATATAAAGTGTATAAATTAGAAGCGGAAAAATACTTTTTGGCTCGAAAGAGAAATCCAAGCTTCTTTGAAGCTGCCGTGGCTATAGATACAATGTGTTTATGCCAGTTAAGGTTACGTTCAAATGTGACGCCTACGAGATTGAAGGTGTCTTTGCTCTGTAAAACTTGGCCGCTCATAAGTAGAGGATGAGTATTTGATGACTCTTTTCGCGACAAGGAACATGACTGTGTTTTGGATGCATTAAAATAGACGAGATTTTGGCGCCCCAATCCAATATTAAATTAAGATCCTGCGAAAGAGATATCTGCATCGCTCTGCGTTTGTTTTCCAAATCAGGTTTAGTGATGGGTTTAGGAACCTGAAAACTGGAGTGAAAGGTACTATCGTCGGCGAAACTATGAATGGAATTAGTTGTGGACGAGAGAAGGTCGTTGATGTGAAGAAGAAACAATGTTGGTGCCGGAACTGAGCCCTGAGGGACTCCAGCATTTATTTGGTGAAAGCTTGAAGAATGGCCGTCCACAATAACTGATATAGGTCGATCAGATAGATAACTAGAGAGCCAAGTACAAAGTTTAGTTTAACGACCATAGGAGGGAAGTTTATTAAGAAGACCTGAGTCAAAAGCTTTGGATAAGATACTATTTTTTAATGTTTTTTTAAGTGAATTTATTTTATTTTAGGCAAGTATCGGTTTATTTGTCAGATAAACAAATATATATTGTCAAAAAGGTGACGTCACAAACCTAAGCGATATTTTTGGACAAATATAAAAAAATCAAGCGCTTCTTATTAAAAAGTTTATCTCCTTGGATATAACCACCTAAATACAAAAACACAAAGGTTGATTTTCCAAAGTTTTTATTTAAAAATAGAAAAGAAACTATAAAATAAATGGAGTACTAACGAAAATACTTAATTCCGACTACCACCATAAACTTTTCGATGAATATCTCGGAATCGAGTACGGCGATGTGGGCGGCTCGGCCAATCAGAGCGTTCGCTGTATTTGGCAACGCGTGATGGATGTCGTACCGTAACAATTTCAAATCCTTCTGTGCTATGATTGGCTGCATTATGTTGTGGACCATTTTTCTGTAGATTGTACCCTGTTCGGAAGTGTCTTTTATGGATTCTTTGCATAGTTCGATTCTTGCGGAATGTAATGGAACGTATCTGGAAAAACAAAAGGACGCTTAATAAATTTGGAACTCTTTGTTTGACCTCCGGACAGTGCGGACGTGCGTAAAGGACTACAAAGTTCTTCCCGGAGTGGCGGCTAGAGGTGTCGTACGAACGTTTTTTACCTTCGGGGATCAAGGAAAGATTCACGCTAAATTGACGGCATCTTTCTTCGAAATCTAAGCGCTGTGAGCGAAAATTTCTATTAGCTGATGGTATCCTGTTTGGTGGTGAACACGAGATATTTCTCAATAGGCGGGAAATAGATGGGCGTGCCATGGGAACTGTCAGTAGTGAAAGTGAAGGTTATACGTAACACCAGTAGCAGGTCTTTTTGGAATTTCTGGGAGCTACGAGCTCGGTTATCCAGATTTTCCGCCGACGAAGCCCTGGAAAGCATAGTCCGGAAGGGGAGAGTGGTGGATTGGACCTGAAGGGACCAAAACCAAGAAAAAAAATAGAGAGAGAGATAAATACTTATCCGACACCCCGCCGATTTTAATAATTTTTGGCATACGGGGGCCGGTGATTACGACTCTAAAAGAGTTTTTAGTCGGCAACGTTTCGTTCTCGAAATATTCATCATAAAAATTGAATAGAAATCTAACCTAAATTCACCATATTCTTCCTTCTTTTTGCACGAAATTCTTGAGCTTTCTGCTAAATTGGCACTCCATATTTCATTTCCAGTTCTTAAAACCCCATTTTTCTATTTATTTTACCCTTTTTAAATAAAATTGCGAAGCTTCACTTTTAGTCACAGTAGCCATGGCTCCGCCATAATTGGGTTTACATTATTTTTGCGATAAATTTCATAGCTTCACTTTTAAAAGTTTTCAGTCGCAGCAGGCTATGACGTTACCGTGTATACATGGTTGCAGCATTTTTAAAGTAAACTTTCGCAATTTAATTGATAAAAGGTGTAAAATACATAAAAACTGGTTTTTTAAAGGTGGAAATTAAATATTGTATGCAATTTTAGCTTTAAATCAAGAATTGCGTGCAAAAGAAGGGGGTATATAGTGAACATCATATTATTTTAAAGTTCAAGTTTGATGGTGAATATCTCAAGAACAAAACATTTTAGCCAAAAAATTCTTTCAGTCTCGTGATCAGCGCACCAAAAACCCCTGGATACCAAGGTTAGTTTATATTTATAAGGTTGCGACACATCCTCAACTTTTAGACGGTTCGAGGTCGGGGACGCAAGGAAGGGCACTCCACGGAGAAAAGTTGGCAAGACTGGGTAAAATCAAAGCTCATGATCAATCCAGTGGCGTCTAGAATTTGCGCATTTTATTTTGCATTGTTTTGAAAGTTATATTTGTTGAAAGATGTAATTCCAAATGTTTTTTATTTAAAGTAAAATAATTTACAACTTAATAATAATTAAAAAACTGTTGTGTAAACGGTTGTTCTACTAATACAATAAACTGTATATCTCCGGCACTAAACAACATGGGCGAAAAATGGGAGATGTGACATCTTAACACGTCAAAGCAATATGGCCGAATGTCGCGACCCTATATAGACCGACTTTGCTGGATACCAAATTTCATCAAACTCGGAATTGCTGCAACTTTCTAGAAAATTACCAAACTTTGTGTTACCAAAGAATACACATCCATAGAAGCTCACAAGTGAGATTTCAGCGTACCCTGAACTTTTAGTACCCACACTGACCACCAGATAGCGAAAGTTACATGTCGTTTGGCACCGGACCAATCAGAAAATTGGTCGATGCCCATGTCGAGTTTCTATTGGTCGATTTGACTAATTTCGCTATTCGGTGGTCAGGGGGTACTAAAATTTCAGAAATCTTACTTGTGAGCTTCTATGGATGTGTATTCTTTGGTGTTACTCACCTGTCTTGTCCTGATCCACATAACAAAATATTTTTAAAATGATGTAGGGTGCTTCGTTGACTTAGTTGATATAAAAAAGAATGTTTTGGATCGGCGGCATCTTTAAGGCAAAGTTGAAGAAGAGAACCGGACTTTTTCCATTTTTGCATAAACCACATCCCTAAAAAAGTAATTTATGTAGAAAGTAGAACCCACCAAAAACATAAATGTGAAAAGGTAAGCCAAATTTAATACTAAAAATATGCTTGCTTGGCTGAGGGCTTCGCCGCAAAAAGAATGGAGATCTAAATGAGTGCCAAGTTCTGTACAAAATGGAAATATGTATGAGATCTTAAAGTAAGTTAGATTTGACTTGACCAGTTTTCATTACATTTGTCATTGGTAATAGTTCGATATAGCAGTTTTCGCTATTATAAGAGATTTTCGAAAATTTCTTTTTAGGGCGTTTCTATAGGTCGATTATGACACAAATCGGTGTGCGCGTTTTCCAAAATTCATTTCTATAATTTATTATTCATAAAAACATAATTACGGGACGGTGGAGTGAACAGGGGTGCTGGGTGGGGACAAAACATTATAAATCCAACGTCAAACACAAGAAAACATTAATATACTGCACTCGGGGCATATGAAAAATGTAAATTAATTTTGAAAAGTATTAAATTTTTCGAAAAACTATCCCACACATATGAAATATCTCGTCCGCCATTAATTAAAGAAGGAAAATTTATTTTGGTCAGCTGATAACATGAAGTTTGTCATTATGAAAATGACGGTCCTAATAGAAGCAGCGTTGCCAAACTTCTTATGAAGAATTAACACCAAGCCTGTTTCGGGGATTATCCACCATTTCCATGAGAAACAATGGTATTTTTGTAGAAATGCGTCCTTCTTTATGTTTAGGCATTTTCCTTTTTTTTTCTAAAAATTATAATAGAAGGAAGAAGGAATAACTTAATTTTTATACGAATTTTGTCCTGTATCTTCCTTTTTTAAGCTATTGACACTTTCTCACTTTATTTGGCAACATAGCAAGACATTTACAGTTCTATTGCAAACTCTTCTTTTTATGCAGTGACAGCCATGGCGGGGTTGTTGTACTATTATTTATTTTTAATTTTTTTAAACAATTTTTGGACATTTTTGTAAACAGAAAGTGCGGTGTGTATTGTAAAATACTGTTTTTGGGCGTTTAATGTAGGATTTCTACTGTTTCGTCCCCACCCAGCACCCCTGTTCACTTCACCGTCCCATAATATGTTTATATTAATAATAAATTATAGAAATGGATTTTGGAAAACGCGCACACATATTTGTGTCATAATCGACCTATAGAAACGCCCTGTAAAAGAATTTTTCAAAAATCTCTTACAATAGCGAAAACCGCTATATCGAACTATTACTAATAAAGTTATTGGACTTATTTAAATATTTTTTAAATTCTGATAAAAACCAATCGAATGCTCTCAATGCAGATATGCTTCCTATGCTTTAAATATTCACTGATGACGGCCATTTTAACGTATTATCCCGAGATCAAACTATTAATATGTTTATACAGCATGTCTACTTAAGTTCGCACCATATGGAAACTCTTTTATTATTAATTTTACCAGAAAAAAAGGTAATAGTTCGATATAGCGGTTTTCGCTATTATAAGAGATTTTTGAAAAATTCTTTTTCAGGGCGTTTCTATAGGTCGATTATGACACAAATCTATGTGCGCGTTTTCTAAAATCCATTTCTATAAATTATTATTAATAAAAACATATTTACGGGACGGTGGAGTGAACAGGGGTGCTGGGTGGGGACGAAACAGTACAAATCCTATATTAAACGCCCAAAAACAGTATTTCACAGTACACACCGCACTTTCTGTTTACAAAAATGTCCAAAAAATTGTTTAAAAAAATAAAAATAAATAATAGTACAACAATCCCGCCATGGCTATCACTGCATAAAAAGAAGAGTTTGCAACAGAACTGTAAATGTCTTGCGATGTTGCCAAAAATGAGAAAGTGTCAATAGCTTAAAAAAAGAAGATACAGGACAAAATTCATATGAAAAATTAAGTTATTCCTTCTTCCTATTATAATTTGTAGAGAAAAAAGGAAAATACCTAATTATAAAGAAAGAGGCATTTCTACAAAAAATACCATTGTTTCTCATGGAAATGGTGTATAATCCCCGAAATAGGCTTGGTGTTAATTCTTCCTAAGAAGTTTGGCAACGCTGCTTTTATCAAGACCGTCATTTTCATAATAACGAACTCTCATGTTATCAGCTGACCAAAATAAATTTTCCTTCTTTAATTAATGGCGGACGAGATATCTCATATGTGTGGGATAGTTTTTCGAAAAATGTAATACTTTTTAAAATTAATTTACATTTTTCATGTGCCCCGAGTGCAGTATATTAATGTTTTCTTGTATTTGACGTTGGATTTATACTGTTTCGTCTCCACCCAGCACCCCTGTTCACTCCACCGTCCCGTAAATATGTTGTTATTAATAATAAATTATAGAAATGGATTTTGGAAAACGCGCACACAGATTTGTGTCATAATCGACCTATAGAAACGCCCTGAAAAAGAATTTTTCAAAATCTCTTATAATAGCGAAAACTGCTATATCGAACTATTACCAAAAAAAACTTTATAAAAAGTTCTGTTTGGTCTAAAAATCTAAATGCAATTATCAGACATTACTTTTTTCAGTGGTATACAAGGTATGTCAAAAATCTGAATTTTGCTGAAGAGGAAAGTACCTTTATTTTTCATTATATCGCAAAAAATTATAAAGAAAGATGTTAAGCATTAAAAGTAACATTCAAGAAAAACTTTTTAATTATTTTTTTGTGATAAGGGTGAAAATTTAAGTTTGTACAGAGACAACAATGAGACGAGTAACTGGCCCTAACAATTTATCCATTGTATTTATCTCTTTCTGGTTTAACGCAAGTTCCAATAAATATGTATTTGTCTTTCATTATGGCAGGCTATCGTAGATGGAGCAATCATCGCTTTGCCCTGGTTGCCAAGTTGTTTACAATTTCTACATGTAAACTTTAATGCCCCTTTTTGACTCACATCTAATTAAGAGAAAGAAAATATACCATGAATCGAATATTTTTAACTTGACAAACGTTGCCGCAGGCAGTCACGCCGAAATGTTATTCGATATTTGTGTTTGATATTTCTCAATGGCCGATTTGTTTGGACAGTTTTTTACATTTTCTGTGATTTATTGTGTGTTTCGTGGTTTTTTACCTTTAATTGGACTTTAAATATTGACTTTTATTAGTGATCACAGTGTATATATTAAATTTGTGCTTCTCAACAGATAATTTAAGGTAATATTGACATGGTTATCTGTAAGAAAAATCTTTATAAAAACCAAATAAATGACATTTTTAATTAGGTGTGTGTAATTATTGAACTAAACCCCAATATTTTATATTAATAGGAAACAAAAACAAGAACCTAACATTAAGGGCAAAAATAGCACAGCTATATAATTTGAATTTGGCGAGGCGGGCGACGATAAAGTCGACTCACGCGCCATCTGCGTTTACCTTCCTTGAAGACAGACAAGGAAGGCTCAGCAGCTCTCTCTCTCGGATAATTTATTTACATTTAGTTGCTCATCTCATTGTTGTCTCTGGTTTGTACATTAGTGCATACTTATTTAGAAATATGATACGTAAAGAAAGCTTAAAAACTGTCAAAACAGCGAAAAGTCACAAAAACGCTTGTTATCGCAGAAAAATGCAAAACAAGGTTTTTCCTTTTCAATAAACCAATTTTTAACATCTTTTCTTTATAAAACTTTTCGATATTAAAAAAAGACGGTACTTTTGACTTAACTGGCTTTTAAGCAGTGAATTTGTTTTTTTATGCTTATGCTATGAGATATTTGTTTAATTTAGTTTTTATTGTGTTTAAGTTAGTTTTTAGGGTTTATTAGGTTACTTTCTTGTAAAAATCACACAACCTACCCATATTAACTAATCCACTACTGTTATATAAAGTGCCTAAATGTGGTCCGGAAAGTGATAAGAAAGTATGCAGTCTTGGAAGTAGAAATTTCAGTTGAGGTCTTGTTAGCGCAGACCTGATGATGATGTTTCCTAGGGAATGTCCGACGAAACTTATCCGATTTGGTCGTATAGTGCTTAAATCTAAATAGTGGAGAATTTCGTTCACCAATCTGTAATGAATATATCAAATAAATAAATAATTAAATACACGGTGTATACTAATAAATTGTACGCCACACATTCCTTATGGCATAGACACCCAGAACAATGCTAAATTTTTGGTTATCAGCTGGGACGCTCCCTTCGTGGAATTTATGAAGCGGGTATCCATCGAGTACACATGTAAACAGTACGTATAATTTGCCGCTTCATAAAGTCAGCCAAGCCAGCGTCCAAACTAATGACCAAAAATTTAGCATTGTTCTGGGAGTCTATAGTGAAACTATAGTTATTTATAAAACGGGTTATTTTAGGTGTTGTAAATATTCTTTCAGAAGAAGGAAGAAGGAAGACCTTTAAAATCATTGACGTTTAAACAGCTGTTTCTTTCCCCACTCCAAATCAACATTCCACCAGCTCTACGGTCAAAATAGTCGGTAAAACTGACGGCCGCAGAAACCGATGGAATTTGCAAGAGAACGTTATTTTCGTATACCATTCCGATTCCGGAATAGTACCAATAAAACGCACTTATTAGCTTTGTTCGCGGGTCTAGTAATAAACTGATTCTGAACCAGAACCGAACTGGTTTAGAATTGTTTTAAAGCGCATGTCTAGTTATTTATTAGTTCGGAATTTTTATTTACCGCGAACGATTTTCTATACAGCTGAGGATGTATTCTAGATTAGATTAGATTAGATTAGATTGGGAGGTGGATTGCATATCCTCTAGCACTGCAACCTGCTCAGGTTTATTGTGTGTCCTCCGTCCATAGGTTAGAGCACGCTATCCAAGCCGGTCTGTTTAATCAGACTCCACAAGCTTGAAACTGGCCCCTTGGTATATTTTGCCGCTTTAGGTTTTTCTTCACCCAGCCTTGCAAACCGCAGACGACAAAGGGCTTCGCAGTAGCACCATACGTGTTCTGCGGTTTCTTCCTCCTCCTGGCAGAACCTACATAGGTTTTCTTCTGCCAGGCCCATAGTTTCCAGGTGTTTATTCAGTCTGCAATGACCTGTCAGTTGACCCACTATTATTCTTACTGCCTTCCGGTTATAATTCAGAAGGTCTTTTGTAAATTCTGGCGAGTAAGCCTTGATGAACACTTTCGCCTGACGCTGTCCTGGTGTTCTCATCCACCAGTCTTGTGATTCCCTCATAATCCATGATCTAATGGATGACCTTACCTGGCATGATGGAATACCACAGTAGGGCTGGGGACCTACCATTGTCCTGCCAGCCCCCTCCTTTGCCAATTTATCAGCTTCTTCATTGCCTTCGTGGCCTTCGTGTCCTGGTACCCAGGCAATGGTTAGCTTGTTGGACGCACCCACCTCTTCCAGGGCAATTACGCAGTCCCGCACCAGCTTGGAGCTGATTTTGCATGAACTGAGCGCCCTGATGGCTGCCTGGCTGTCCGAATAGATTACTATGGTTTTATCCTCATAGCTCCTTCTGATGATTTCCCTAGCACATTGTTCTATGGCTACAATTTCGGCCTGGAACACAGTAGGGTATTGTCCGAGACCCAAGTTTATTTTCGTCCTTGGTTTGTCCCCATATATACCTGCTCCAACTCCTTGGTCTGTTTTGGAGCCGTCTGTATACCAGATTAGGTCGGCTTTAATGGGAGGCCCTGCCACCCAGTCCTTTCTGTCTGGTATTAAAGTTTGAAAACCTTTGTTTAGCCAGTAGCTTGGTACCATTTTGTCTGAAGGCATCTCACACACTGAGTTGACTTCTTGGTCCTCCTTGAATCTCCATTGTATGGCCCTTTCCTGTCTTATGATAGGACTCTGGCCTTGTTTGAGACGGTATTGTACCGCTTTCACTTCACCCTGTATGTAGATGTGAAGTGGCGGTAGATTGAGCAGCACTTCCAGTGCTGCAGTAGGGGTTGATTTCATGGCCCCCGTAATACATAGACAAGCGAGTCTCTGTATACTTTGTAATTGCCTTATTGCCGTCTTTTGTAGCGTCTTTGCACCCCAGGCAATTGACCGGTAGGTTATCATTGGTCTGACGACCATTTTGTATAACCAAAGGTTCATCTTCGGACTGAGTCCCCAATTCTTTCCGCAAAGTCTTCGGCATCTACCCAGGGTAGTTCTTGCCTTCTGAGTGACTTTGCTTAAGTGTGGTCCC
>JACEGR010011527.1:0-14646 GCA_014170235.1 Listronotus bonariensis | reverse complement strand
TCACCTTTTAAAACCCCGTTTTTACGTATTTTACATTATTTTTGCATTCAATTGCATAGCTAAACTTTGAATCATTTCAATCCCATTGTGCCATGAAGCCCTATGTGTATGTATGGTTGCCGCATTATCAAAGAAAAGCCACGCAATTTAATGCAAAAATAATGTAAAAACGTAGAAAAAAGGGTGAAAATCAAATATTTTGTGACACTTTAGCTTTAAATCGAGAATTGTGTGCAAAAAGAAGGGGAATATAGTGAAAATAAGCTTAGTTCAAATTTGAACTTTGATGATGAATATCTCGAGAACGAAACGTTTCCGCCAAAAAATCATAATTCAGATTCGTGATCAGCGCCCCAAAAACTCCCGTCTACCAAATTTCGTTAAAATCTGAGTTGTCGCTCCGAAACTTCAAACACTTACCCCTTACCTCAAGTTTCAGATAATCACTGAAGAAAACCGTCCAAATTAGGAAAAATTAGCGATCAACATAAAATAAATATATGTCATGTACTAGGACTCTTAAATCTGTAAAGTTATAAATAAAATGAATGAGCATCGAGCTGCAGTTAGTACTGAAATAAGCGTGTGTATTCATTGTGTTCCGAACCTTTCACCAACCACTACGTAAAATCTTTTTGAGCTAAAAGTAAAAATAACTTTACCAATTTTCGCTTTTTTTATTTAAAAAAATAATAATAAACCAAGTGCTAAAAACACTTTATTTTTGTCTAAAAAATGGAACAGTATTAAAAAGTATAAATAAAAATCATAAAGTTTTTCAAAATGCCCGAAAAAATACCGCTTCGTCCATCCCTATGACATGCTGTCAAAGCAACGATTCCCTAGTGTCCGTTTCGAATGATGAGACTGTGATTTGCGAGACTAAAAACAGTTATGTTATAGTACCGTCTAAAGACGAATGTGAACCTTTAAATAATAATGTGCTTCCAGAGATGATGAAGGGCCAACATGTGTTTCCGAAACGTCAGAAGGTTGATTTGGAGTTTAAAGACGTCACCTTTAACAGCACAAGTTGGTCGATGACAAAATTTAGAAGGGGTAAGTTTTTTTAAATATTTATTTAATTATATTTATATCTAATATTAACGCTCAGCCAAAGAGTAAATATGTTTAATCTTTGGCTCAGCCACGATAGAGAGTTGGACTACATCAATTTACATCTTAACACCATTTTTTTTACCTATTTTTTCTGTAAAATAAAAAAAAATCGTCTTCTTTCTGTATTGTCAACTTGTCAAAAATCGGCGTGTTAAATCTAATTAAAAAACACAAACAAAGAAATTTTTCAAAAATTTTCAATAAGCAATATTTTAAATTTTGATCGATTTCTTTAATTTTACCTCTATATTAAAAAATGTTAAATTTAATTATTAATTATTAAATCTGATAAAAATAAACTAGATCTGTGGGCTATTTAGTATTTATTCCAAGTCCTCTGCTCGCCTAACCTAGTTTTTACTTAAAAAATTCTTAGAAAAATGTATCAAGGACAGAACAAAAATTTAAATAAAATATAAAAAACCTCCAGAGAAGACGTTTAATTTTAAGAACTTTTTCTAACCAGACAGTTTATGCAAAGAGAACATAATAAAACTTTGTGAAATCAAATCCGAAAAGAAGATTTTTGCGAGCACAAAGACGGCAATATCTGATTTGTATAATTTTTGTTTCTCTTTGTTCTACCACTAATTATTTGAATAAAATATGGCTAAAATTTATTGAAAGAAAAGTGACCAATTATACATATATTATAAAGTTTATTTTTCGTGTGCGTTTTATAAAAATTTTAAAAATATTTACTATTTTTACAAAAATATTAAAAGACAAGTCATAATTATGAGAATTATTTAAAGTTTGTTTGTATTTTTTACGATAGTTTAGAATGGGTTCCAAATAAATATTTTAAAAATATACATAACCACCAGGGCCACCACCCCAAAATTCTTAAATGAGAAGGCGGGTCGAGTGATACATCATTTTAAAGCTCCTGACGAGTACTTTATAACCCTAGAATATGAAGTCAATATCTTCAGCTATTACAAAATGGCGGTACTTTAAAAATTACCTAAATACCTGATTTGGATGGTCATATTTCCGAAACTAATAAAGTTAGATGTACTTAATGTGGTATTTTCTTAAAGCTCATTTAAAGATCTTTTAATGGTAAAATAATATACAGGGTTCTTAAATAAAAAAATATAAACTTTTTCTTCTACCCTGTATATTACTACTAGTATCACCATTAAAAGACCTTTAAAAGAGCTTTAAGAAAACACCACATTAGGTACATCTAACTTTATTAGTTTCGGAAATATGTCCATCCAAATCAGGTATTTAGGTAATTTTTAAAGTACCGCCATTTTGTAATAGGTGAAGATATTGACTTCATATTCTAGGGTTATAAAGTACTCGTCAGGAGCTTTAAAATGATGTATCACTCGACCCGCCTTCTCATTTAAGAATTTTGGGGTGGTGGCCCTGGTGGTTAAGGGGTTAAAGGGGCGCCGTCCAATCTTTTGTAAAAAATGTTCCCCCTCAATAAATATCTTGACGTGTTTCGGCGATTTTCTCAAATCTGTCTCGTTTCGAAGATAACTTGAGTGGAAAGTTTTTAAATGAACACCCTGTATATTTAAATCAGTAAAATACTAAAAATCATTTCCACTATACCTACGGCATTATTACTGTGGATATAATGGAAATTATATCTGCTATTATTCAGATTTAAATAACCATATTTCCGAAACGATTAAGGATAGAGATATTAGGTAAATGTGGTATTTTTGAAAGCTCTTTTAAAGACCTTTTTAATCGTCACATAATATATACATTTAAAAATAGTATACGTTATGCTAAAAAGATAATAAATCAAAACTATGAAACTTTTATGAATTTTTTCTTATTTTCTTGTTAACGTTTTAAGTAGATGGCAAAATATAAATGAAAATCATGTACATTGTCCTCCGAATAAAGTCTTTTTGGTAAGATTCTAAATTAAAATAAGGTACAGATTTTTTATTAAAAAATTACTAAAAAAACAACAAACAAGAAAATTTATTTATTATTTTTGTATAGATTCTTGACAGTCTAATATTATTTTTATTTTTAATAAGTTTTAAGTTTTAGTAAGTTTAATCAAAACTCCATGTTTCATACAAATTTATAAAAATGATTGATTATTTATCAGATTAATTTATTTTTATTAATGCTTTATATTTTTGCTAATATCATATCGGTATAAACAAAAAAAAGCCAAAATATGACGTGATAAATTTAAAGGTCGCAAGGTCAGCACTATCGTTAAAATATTGAAGTCTACAAGGTTTTGGAATAACAGTATTATTTGCAGGAATATATGTATGTATGTATAAAATGAGTATTTAAAAACAGATTCTATTACTTTAGGCCTTTCTATTTTATTGGGTTTTTTCTAATTAAAAAAAGTTTTTAAAACTTTCTTTGCTACTTAATATGCCTTATGATAAACACGGTATTAGGCATGTGTAAAAATAAAGCCACTACGAAAATTCCGTTATTTTATAAACTAAACTCTGGAACACGTCAGTTCTTATTTTTAACACGCTTTATTAGCTTGGGTTTGTATGTATGTATGTATGTATATGTATGTATGTATGTATGTATGTATGTATGTATGTATGTATGTAGTGTAACGGAATCTTTAAGCTTAATTTTCACCAACTTCCAGCGATTCGATTTCTTTGAAACTTTACACACGTATCAGGACCACATGACAATGCAATAATCTGCAAACAGTATCCCAGTTACCCTGATTAGGATCGCCAGGATAACGCTTTTTACTCTGAAGTGAATTATTCTGTTATGATCTTAAATTTTATTATAATTCTATTTTGAGGTATATAATTATAATTCATTGTTTGACCTTATTATTACTGTAATACAAACCTTTGTAATGACAAAACCATTTTCTAAATTTTTAGTTCAGTTTGTATATAAAGCGTGTTTTATTACGTTTTTTTTAACTATTATTTATTAAAAGGACAGATTTTTGTGTTATTCCCTTATCTTCACCAACACGAAAGTCAAAAGGGACTCAAGTCATATCTTACCTTAGGAACAGGGATTTAAATTATTTCTTTAATCTTGAATAGTTTTCAGTTTTTTTATCTATTCAGTAGACTTAGCCCTAAACGTTCTTATTTTTGTAAATATCAAAATAAAATTTGATATATAGGTAAATCACAAAAATTTTCATGCCCGTTTACCCCAAAAAGATCTTAAATTTCTTGCTTTATTTTTTGACATCTAACCTTTAAATGTTTTTAATTTTAATCTAGAGTGCCATACATGCAATAAAATATAAAACATTTTGTACCATGAAAGTATTGGTTTTTAAAATTAAGCGTTGTTAGCGCTCCCATCGGAATAATTTTAAACTAACCTAGTGGAACATGACATTTCATAGTCAAGTTTTCTTGCTGTTGATGCCGTTAATATCGTATTTTTTAAATATTTTCGTGATTTATTTATTAAATGCAATAAAAGATACCAAAAGAGTTAATATAACAATTTGTGCTTTTGGTGGTCATTATGGATCGTTCAAAAAGCGTGCAAAATCGGATTTGTTATGTCTGCAGTTTAATTGTAAATATTTAAGAACTTTCGTTTTGTGGTTTATAAAAAATACGTGGAACGTTAGCTGGGAACTACTTTCAGTTTCATTAAGGATTTTAGACAATGATGCCTTATATTTTTTTCTGAAATTTAATGCCTTGTTTTCAAAAGTGCTTGCTTCTAGCTGAGCCACAAACTCAAAATCGTGTATTTCTGTAAATATGGTAAATATTTTTTGACAGTTTGATCTAGATACCCATTTTTATGAGATGATTGACCGTGTGTTGCATCATTGTGTCCCTTATTTTGAATTCTAAATGGTAACGGAAAAAACAAGAACTATACATCTATTTCCAGTTTTACGCATTTGTTTTAAAACACCCTATATACACATATTTTAAGGTAATAAGCTAATTTATATATACATTACAACAAACGTTTAAGCTCGCATTATTTTCACATTTAGAGAAATGAATCTGTTGACTAAATGGGCGTCCAATGGACGCCTGCGGTATTGTTTACATTTAAAACTGACAAGTAATACAATACATGTAAAATAAACACTACATAAACACTTTAATTAGTGATTAATCATATCTATTAGCCGGTAGTTTCTTTTATTTTTAACACGCTTTTATTAGCTTGGGTTGTATGTATGTATGTATGTATGTAACGGAATCTTTAAGCTTAATTTTCACCAACTTCCAGCGATTCGATTTCTTTGAAACTTTGCACACGTATCAAGGACCCATGACAATGCAATAATCTGTAAACAGTATCCCGTTATCCTGATTAGGATCGCCAGGATAAATAAATTCCTTTATAGATTTTCTGTAGGAGAGTAATAGAGAAAGATCTGCGCATGCGTGCAGTTTCGGACGTACTCTCAGTATAAGGCTGACAGAAACTTGTTCAGAGTAGTTGCGTTCTGAAACCCCATGCAACAGTGAAGCTTTAAATGAAATGATTAGATTACGAAATAGTTCGTAAAAAATTTCAGTATCACATGTCCGCAGAAAACTAATTGATATATCGAACTAAAAATGAAAAATAAGTAATAGTTTAAAAAAACTAAAAAACACGCTTTTATATGCAACCGAACTAAAAATTTAGAAAATAATTTTTCATTACAAAGAGTTTGTTTTACAGTAATAAAAGGTCAAACAATGAATCATAATTATATACCTCAAAATAGAATTATAATAAAATTTAAGATAATAACAGAATAATTCACTTTAGAATAAAAGCGTGGGTGCTTAATATATTAAATGTTATAATTATTTCATTTGTAAATATCTATGAGGGAAAAGTTATAAAAAAAAATAGTAAAATGCACCCCACGCTTTTACTCTGAACTGAATTATTCTGTTATTATCTTAAATTTTATTATAATTCTATTTTGAGGTATATAATTATGATTCATTGTTTGACCTTTTATTACTGTAATACAAACTCTTTGCAATGAAAAATTATTTTCTAATTTTTAGTTCGGTTGCATATAAAAGCGTGTTTTTAGTTTTTAAAACTATTATTTATTTATCGACTTAATATTTGTAATAATCGTTTTAATTAGGTATTTAAATGAAATGTCTTATATGTCTTATTTAAACGGCAACATTTTCATTGCTCTTTTCGGACATTTTTTACCAAATTTTATGCAGTAAATATTACATAATAATGAACAAATTAAAGCTGGTAGTTAAGATTAGGCTTATCTAATCAAGGCATTCCTTAATTAAAGTAAGTGTACACGTCATGTGGTTACGAGGGTGGTATGGTATGTACTCAGCCATGGCTTATAGAGTGTTACAGAATGTTGTTAGAAATCCTAAAGACAGATTTCACTATTAAAAGTATTAAAAAAATCATATAATTACAAATTCGCAAATTCCTCGTTTTTAAGATACAGGTTGTTTAAACAAATAAATAACTTTTGAAAAATGTTGATACAACTTTTATTATCGCGGAATCATATTTTTGGAGTGTCTAAATGACACTAGTTTTTTTTTGTTATTTAAAACTTTTTATTTAGTTGCGAAAATAAATTATTTAAAACCTACAGGGTGTTCATTTAACAACTTTCCACTCAAGTTATCTTCGAAACAAGACAGATTTGAGAAAATCGCCGAAACACGTCAAGATATTTATAGAGGAGAACGTTTTACAAGAATTGACGGCCCCTTACTAACCACCAGGCCACTACCCAAAATTCTTAAATGAGAAGGCGGGTCGAGTGATACATCATTTTAAAGCTTCCTGACAAGTACTTTATAACCCTAGAATATGAAGTCAATATCTTCACCTATTACAAAATGGCGGTACTTTAAAATTACCTAAATACCTGATTTGGATGGCCATATTTCCAAAACTAATAAAGTTAGATGTACCTTATGTGGTGTTTTCTTAAAGCTCTTTAAAGGTCTTTTTAATGGTGATACTGGTAGTAATATACAGGGTAGAAGAAAAAGTACATATTTTTTATTTAAGAACCCTGTATATTATTTTACCATTAAAAAGATCTTTAAATGAGCTTTAAGAAAATACCACATTAAGTACATCTAACTTTATTAATTTCGGAAATATGGCCATCCAAATCAGGTATTTAGGTAATTTTTAAAGTACCGCCATTTTGTAATAGGTGAAGATATTGACTTCATATTCTAGGGTTATAAAGTACTCGTCACAGGAGCTTTAAAATGATGTATCACTCGACCCGCCTTCTCATTTAAGAATTTTGGGGTGGTGGTCCTGGTGGTTAAGGGGTTAAAGGGGCGCCGTCCAATTTTTTGTAAAAACGTTCCCCTCAATAAATATCTTGACGTGTTTCGGCGATTTTCTCAAATCTGTCTCGTTTCGAAGATAACTTGAGTGGAAAGTTTTTAAATGAACACCCTGTATAATTACAAATCCGCAAATTTCTCGTTTTTAAGATACAGGATGTTAAAACAAATAAATCACTTTTGAAAAATGTTGATACAACTTTTATTATCGCGGAATCATATTTTTTGGAGTGTCTAAATGACACTAGTTTTTTTGTTATTTAAAACTTTTTATTTAGTTGCAAAATAAATTATTTAAAACCAATATGCGCACAACAGTGACGGATCGCGATCGCGCATGCCCAAACCGCTACGCGAAAGCCGTTTTTCAATGTTAAATAAAAATTATAAATTAGGTATAGGTTTGTTCCAGCAAGCTGTCAGAAATGTTTGCAACCGTTTGAATTCGGCGCACGTCAAATTTGTCGTTCCAGCAGTGCCATGTTTGCAACATTAGCTTTGTTCGCGGGTTCGATTCTGAACCGGTTCTGGGATTATTCGCATGCGCAGTGAAAAAGCAGCGTTTGCGGCTAGTAAAATCCTGAATTTTTAGTAACAGTTCTGTGTTCGCGGGTTACAATGGAATCAGTTGCGTTACCGGTTTGTAACCTGATTAGCAGTCCTGGAATTTTTGTTGGAACTAAAAGTTCAGTTCGGAATTTCATGCGCATTGTCGACATGGTCAGCTGTTTTCTGTTTTTGTGGTACAGAAATAAACCGTTGTATTACAGTTTATTTGTTTCTGCCACTTTTTATGCGGGTTAATATACCTGTTGAATATTTTTTTATATTTTGTGATTCTGAGCGTATATAAACAAAGGATTTTTAATTGTATTCCGTATGAATGTATGTATGCAATAAAATAAATAAAGATTTAATTAAAAATATAGACAATATTACAAGATTTTAAAATTTCATATTTTTGAATTTTATCTTTAGTTAAATACACATACTTATGTTAAAAACGAGAGGAGGCAGGGAATCACTCGTCTTCCGCCGAGAGACCTCGAGTGGCTTTCGACAGTATAACAATTTACCTTTTTGTTTGAATTTAATTTTTTTGTGTAGTATCCAATTTAACCATAAAAATCCTAACCAAAAGCTAGGTTAGAATACATCCTCAGCTGTATAGAAAGTCGTTCGCTGTAAATAAAAATTCCGAAATAATAAATAACTAAACATGCGCTTTAAAACAATTCTAAACCAGTTCGATTCTGGTTCAGAATCAGTTCATTACTAGATCCGCGAACAAAGCTATTATACCATTGTTTGTTGTTCCAGCAGTAGTAGTTTTAAGATGTTGGAAACATGTTGGAAACTGTTTGAAAAGTTTGCGAACTTCAAAACATTACTGACAAATTGTTAAAATAACCTTTCTTGTATTGACGTATAAGCAGTATGCACGCCTTGTTTATTTTTCGTTCCAGCAGAAAACTGTTGCCAACATTTCTGACTAATGTTTGTAACAATTTCTGCGTTTTACGATTGTTGCTAACATGTTTCCAACAATCTCCTGGAACAAACCTATTAAAGCTACAATTTGGAAGTTAAAATCATTTTTACTTTCCTGCTCTTTTAAAAACTTTTGAAATATTTAAGCTATTACCTATACTGTTCGAAAGTTTGGCAAGAAGCTGAATGGCTATATTTATTTTTTTCTCAGTTTTTTGTTATTAACAATTTTTTGCAGAAAATATCAAAAATTGGTTTTTTTCTAGATGTCATTCTGGATTGTTTAAGCCATCAACCGTATTTTTAGGACACTTGTAACTATTTTTCGCAGGAAATCAACTTGTCAACTAGACTATTCGCAATAAAACATACGATAACTGCTGTGTACGAACCATAAAATAAAATTTAAATTTATACGAAAAATTAAATTTATAAAACAAGGTACACCACTTATCGTTTAAATTGAATCCATTGTTTTTGCAAACAATGGATTTTTGCCAGGCAGTTATAAGACGGATTATTACGAACAAAGGAAATTTTCGTGTTATTCTCGAACAAAGTGACACGTTAAAACTTTTGTGATGGATAAGCATGATACAGGGTGGCCCTCCTTCATATTTTAATAAAGGCTTAAATCTTTTAAAGTGTATTGCAATCTTTTCGCCAGTTTTTGTGACATTCCATTAGCAATGATTTTATTTAAATAAAACACTATTTGATTGTTAAAAAGTTTCACTTATTTACCACTTGTGAAACGTGTTTCGCTAACACTGTTGCTTCAGACGTGTACATTCCATTAGCTCAAAAACAAAATCGCAATTTTTGATACGGGCAACTTTGTTAATTTAAATAAAACACCCTTTATATCAATACTAAGTTTGTTTGTAGCGGCTTATCTTCGGAAATACTGAACCGAGCATAAAAATTACTTTACAATCAGAAAGCTACACTAATTTCAGGAGTGTTATAGGCTATACTTTATTATGATCAAACAAAAAGTTTAGATATTATCGCCCAACGAAGTGAGCACGGGTCGGCTATCTTGGATAAACTATAACTTTGTAAGGGCTGATCGTCGGAAATACTAAACCGATCATAAAAACTCTTTTACAAATAGGCTATATTTTAAAATATTTATTGAAAAATTTCAGAGAAAAATAATGACATATGTATATTATTCTCTGCTAATATGTATTATAAAGAGGTTATGCATGTGTAAGGACCGGTGGTCCAGTAGTCCAGTGGTAGAATGCTCGCCTGTTATGCGGGCGGCTTGGAATCAATTCTCTTTTTTTTATATATAAAAATAGATCAGAAAAAAGCAACGAGTTTACTTATTTTTAGTAGATTTTTTTCTAAAATTATTTATACTAATTTTATAAATAAAGAGGTAAAGTTTGTAACTTTGATTGTTTATTTGCAAGGGCTAATTTTTGGAAATACTGAACCGATCATAAAAATTCACAATCAAAAAGCTACACTATTTAGTAATTCTCTAAGGCTATATTTTATTATAATTGAACAAAATGTTAAGAAAATACCGTTTTTTGACATCCTAAAAATTAAATGCATGACGATTAAAACTATTATTTAATTATGACTATTTCACTAGAGTGTTTTTACAATCTTTAAAAAGATTTTACAAAGACTAATATCATAAAACCATATTTTTTTTACCTCTTTGAATCACCGATGCCAATAGACATTGGCGGATATACATATTTGCCGCCCGTAGGCTATTCAGTTTTGCCGCCTCTAAATTTTGATTCTTTAGTCCAGAATTTCATATGAACGTAAACAAAATTTGAAGAGCAAAAAAAGCTCTTCACCTCAAAACCACAGTTATTAGCTTTGTTCGCGGGTTCGATTCTGAACCGGTTCTGGGACTATTCGCATGCGCAGTGAAAAAGCAGCGTTCGCGGTTAGTAAAATCCTGAATTTTTGGTAACAGTTCTGTGTTCGCGGGTTACAATGGAATCAGTTCGGTACCGGTTCGTAACCTGATTAGCAGTCCTGGGGTTTTTATGGAACTAAAAGTTCAGTTCGGAATTTCATGCGCATTGTCGACATGGTCAGCTGTTTTCTGTTTTTGTGGTACAGAAATAAACCGTTGTATTACAGTTTATTTGTTTCTGCCACTTTTTATGCGGGTTAATATACCTGTTAAATAGTTTATTATATTTTTGTGATTCTGAGCGTATATAAACAAAGGAGTTTTAATTGTATTCCGTATGAATGCATGTATGCAATAAAATAAATATAGATTTAATTAAAAAATATAGACAATATTGCAAGATTTTACCATTTCTTCTTGTTTGAATTTTATCTTTAGTTAAATACACATATGTTAAAAACGAGAGGAGACAGGGAATCCCTCGTCTTCCGCCGAGAGACCTCGAGTGGCTTTCGACAGTATAACAATTTACCTTTTTATTTGAATTTAATTTTTTTTTTGTGTAGTATCCAATTTAACCATGAAAAATCCTAATCAAAAGGCTAGGTTAGAATACATCCTTAGCTGTATAGAAAGTCGTTCGCGGTAAATAAAAATTCCGAACTAATAAATAACTAGACATGCGCTTTAAAACAATTTTAAACCAGTTCGATTCTTGTTCAGAATCGGTTCATTACTAGACCCGCGAACAAAGCTATTATACTACCTTTTTTTGTTTACATCGAAAATTTGTCGCTCAAGCGTACTCAGCCTGCTGGTAAATCCAAGACCACCATTAAATTAGTAGATGGTATTTTTGAAATTTAAAACCACAATTCCAATGTATATTTGACCTGTTTAAAAACCATTATAAATTTTTAACAACTTATTGAGCATAAATTTACGATTATTAATGGTAACAAAGTTTGTTGCAAATAACAAATTTGTTTTATGTTTAAAAAATACTTGGTTTACAATTTGAAAAACCCAGTAGGTGTGCTGCTTAACACACGTACGTGCTCAATTAAGAAAATAAATTCGTCATCTTGATAGATGTTTTTATTTGTTTTAATTGTTCATATAGGTAAGTTTTGTAGATTAAAGACTACTTTATTATGCAAATAAAAATAAATATACTACAGCTTTAATTATATTTTTGGCATTTTTATAGATATTATAGAGAACTTAAGGTCCCCACTGTATAACTACCTGAAATTTCATGAACCATTTATCAAAAGTTGACAGGGGTTCTTACTTAAAGTCCACTCTGTATACGAGAACGTATGCTACGATACCAAGGAAAAATTACTGAACGCACCATTAATTACTGAACATACTTGCAAGATGCTTAATCTCTCCGTTACCAGAGTGGCTTTCCAGTGACGCAAATAGAGCGCTCCCGAGTAGCTCAGGAGCATTTCGTTCTACTTTATGGCGTTCCAGTGACGGAAAGTGTTATGCACCTGAGCTACGCCGTTTTTCTTTCCCTTGCCCCTCATGCACCAACCCCTCTTTTGGTTTTTGTGCTTCAAACGTGTTTTTTTTTATGGTTAAGGATGGATTTTTTAAAATTATTTATTTAAAATTGAATTAGATATTAAAAAGAGATTATTATAAAGCCAAGAAAGGTTAAAAACAACGAAATTTTAGAATTTCTTAAAGTATCTCTCTTTCCTTGTCTAAGGATGCGTTCCAGTGACTAACTTTTGAGAGCAGTTCAAAAGCTTCAAGCCCTGGAGCGTGACGCACAAAATTTTTCGTCACTGGAAAGCTACCCTGATAGCGCTTGTCTAAGGTTTTATTAAAAGCAAAAGCAGCCAAATTCTGCTGAACAAAGTATCACTTACCCTTGTGGGCGTTACTTTTAAAAATAACTTTAACTGGTATAAATATAATAATTTTCTAACCAGTAAAAACCGCTTGTTCTAAATGTAGGCCCAATTAGTTGCAAAAACACCAAAAATTACTATGTACATTTACTTGGAATAATTCTAACATGCCTTAAATTTTAATCAAGTACAAATTAAATAATTAAATTTAATATGTGATCGATGACATTACAGACTATCAAATGCAATTGAAAAAATTATAGATGTAGCTCTATTGTTACAAAGGAGTAAAGGGCATTGAAAGTCATTTTTAATGCTATAAAACCGGTGATTCTATTGTCACTACAGGTTTAAGACATCTCATTTACTCTACAAGGTAAATACCAGGTTTTTCCATAGGAAAAATACTGTTTTTCGACGACTTGTGAAAAGTGTATAGCAGAGGAAATATTATTAATATTGTTTTAAACAGGTCATGACTCACGACCACTGGATTAGATTAGGAGGTGGATTGTATATCCCCTATATATCACTGCAACCTGCTCAGGTTTATTGCAGAGACAACAATGAGACGACTAACTGGTCCTAACAATTTGTCCATTGTATTTATCTCTTTCTGGTTTAACGCAAGTTCCAATAAATATGTCTTTGTCTTTCATCATGGCAGGCTATCGTAGATGGAGCAATCATCGCTTTGTCCTGGTTGCCAAGTTGTTTACAATTTCTGCATGTAAACTTCAATGTCCTTTTTTGGCTCACATCTAATTAAGAGAAAGAAAATATACCATGAATCGAATATTTTTAACTTGCCAACGTTGCCGCAGGCAGTCACGCCGAAATGTTATTTGATATTTGTGTTTGATATTTTTCAATGGCCGATTTGTTTGGACAGTTTGTTTACGTTTTTTGTGATATGACTATGTTTAATGTTGATAAGATCTTGCTTATTGCGCATGTCTTTACCAGGCGTCAATTCTGAATGCGCCAAAGCCTTGCAAACCGCGGACAACAAAGGGCTTCATGATAGCACCATACGTGTTCTGCGGTTCCTTCCTCCTTTTGCCAGAACCTGCATAGGTTTTCTTCTGTCAGGCCCATTGTTTCCAGGTGTTAATTTAGTCTGTAATGACCTGTTAGTTGACCCACCATTATTCTTACCGCCTTCTGGTTGTAATTCAGAAGCCTTAACGAATATTTTTGCTTGACGCTGTCCTGGTGTTCTTATCCACCAGTCCTTATGATCTAATAGATGACCTTACTTGACATGACGGAATACCACAGTATAAGGTCTCGGGACCTACCATCGTCCCCTCCTCTGCCAATTTATCAACTTCCTCATTGCCTGGTACCCAGAAAATAGTTAGCTTCTTGGACGCACCCATCTCTTCCAGAGCAACTACGCAGTCCAGCACCAGCTTAGAACTGATTTTGCATGAACTGATTGCCCTGATGGCTGCCTGCCTACCAGCAAAAATCTATATGACTTCCCCATATTTTGAGCATAGACCTAGTCGATTGCGCTTCAACATTTTAGTAACAATTCGCATTGTGTTTTATTATATAAGATTTCTAAAAGAAGAAGTCAACGCCCTAAAAAAGTGCCCTTTATTTAACTTAAGAAATATAACCATTTGAATTAAATCATCTTTAAAAATTAAGTCGTTCATTTTTTCTCATTTGATTACAACTAGCTACCAGTATACTGAAGCTGTTAGTTTAACATTAAATAAATTAACTTTATTAGCATAATATAATTAATAAAGGCTCCTCAGTATTTTTTAAATATCGAATATTCGCTTTCGCATTTGTTTGAAGAATGTTTAAAAAAAAATCGCACTTGAAAAAAAATCCATAATAATTCATGCTTTGAAAGGAAGTAAAAATTCTTTTTCTGCTTGAGATTTGGAGATATAGGAACTGTCAGAAGTTAAAGGACGTCAAATCTGACAAATATGATGATTCTGTGAATGGATTCAAACTGTGTAAGATCTGCGTAATC
>JACEGR010011526.1:0-14648 GCA_014170235.1 Listronotus bonariensis | reverse complement strand
AAATGGTAAAATCTTCTAATATTTTCTATATTTTTTAATTAAATCCTTATTTATTTTATTGCATACATATATTCATACCGAATACAATTAAAAATCCTTTGTTTATATACGCTCAGAATCACAAAAATATAAAAAAAATATTCAACAGGTATATTAACCCGCATAAAAAGTGGCAGAAACAAATAAACTGTAATACAACGGTTTATTTCTGTACCACAAAAACAGAAAACAGCTGACCATGTCGACAATGCACATGAAATTCCGAACTGAACTTTTAGTTCCAACAAAAATCCCAGGACTGCTAATCAGGTTACGAACCGGTAACGAACTGATTCCATTGTAACCCGCGAACACAGAACTGTTACTAAAAATTCGGGATTTTACTTACCGCGAACGCTGCTTTTTCACTGCGCATGCGAATAGTCCCAGAACCGGTTCAGAATCAAACCCGCGAACAAAGCTATCAACTCTTTAAATCTATCCGTTATTGTAAAATACCTATACAGGGTATCAATGTCAATTATTCCTTTTTAAATTTTAAGTGTGTTTAAATAAACAATTTTTTTAGCATCACGAGAAGGATCTCCAATTAGGTTTATTTCGAGTCTGTCATCGTCTCGTTCTGCTTCTCCTAGCATTCCGGCAGAAGAAACAGACCACAGCGATGAAGAGTATATTGACACCAATTGAGGTAAGTTTAAAATCATTTTCTTGATAACAAACCAATTGCAATAATAAAATTTAAATTGTACATGTATTTGTTTTAAAGGCTTATTGCTTTTGCCATTTTTTAAAAATGGAATAATTACTTTTTAGCACGCTTTTGTTATCTTGGATTGTATTTATGTATGTAATGTAGCTGGAATCTTTAAGCTTAATTTTCACAACTTCCAGCGATTCGATTTATTTGAAACTTTGCATACGTATCAAGAACCCATGACAGTGCAATAATCTGCAAACAGTATCCCGTTATCCTGATTGGGATCTGCCAGGATAAATAGATTCTTTATAGTTTGCTGCTGTAGAGGAAGTAACAGAGAAAGAGCAAATTACGCGATCTGCGCATGCGTGCAGTGTCGGACGTACTCTCTAGCATAAGGCCTGACAGAATTTTGTTCGGAGTAGTTGCGTTCTGAAACCCCATACAACAATTTTAATATCACATGTCCGCAGAAAACTAATTGATATCGAACTAAAAATGAAATAATGACACGCTTTTATATGCAACCGAACTAAAAATTAGAAAATAATTTTCATTACAAAGAGTTTGTATTACAGTAATAAAAAGGTCAAACAATGAATCATAATTATATACCTCAAAATAAATTATAATAAAATTTAAGATAATAACAGAATAATTCACACTTCTGGAGAGCATGCAAGCCGTGGGGTTAGCAGTATATTAAAATGTTATATATTATTTCATTTGTAAAAATATCTATGAGGAAAAAGTTATGAAAAAATAGTAAGAGAATCGCACCCCCACCGTTTTACTCTGAAGTGAATTAATTATTCTGTTATTATCTTAAATTTTTATTATAATTCTATTTTGAGGTATATAATTATATGATTCATTGTTTGAACCTTTATGTGCTGTAATACAAGCTCTTTGTAATAAAAAATTATTTTCTAGTTTTTAGTTCGGTTGCATATAAAAGCGTGTTTTTTAGATGGTATACAGGGTGTTTCTACAACTTATCCGACAAACTTTCAAAGGCTAATTCTACAATCAAAAATATGAAAAACCTTTATATGAACATATGTCCTGAACGTCTTAGTTTTTGAACTATGGGGTGTTAAAAATTTTAAAAATTATTGTTTTTTGTAATAACATTTATACCAGTTCAGATATCATAGGCAATATAGGGAAACGCCTCCAAACACCAGAAGACATTTTTTTGGCATACAAGGAAAAAATACCAGTGATGTCCCTGAGAGGTTGAAGGTACCTAAATATTTTTTATGAAAAATGGTAAACCACTGCATTTTTTAAATTTAAAATACTTTTAAAATTCCCATTAGGTTTGGAGTTTTCATTGCTTACTGTAATAATAATATATTACATTTTTGTGACAATCCTTGTTTTATTCTTGTACCCTTCATATTATTTTATTTTAACAATTTAGTTGTTTTATTTATACAGCGTGTTTTCGGAGAGTTCTAACAAATGAAACTTTTTATTATTAGTTTACGAAAAAAGTGTCTCTTCATAAAAAGTCCAGCTTGATGAGAAAATACATTTCCACAAAACTATTTAAGGTTGGATGTACAGGGTGGCTTAAAAATGACTACTTTCCAAATTAAATAAAGATAATTTCCTAACTACGTTACCAAACTTTAAAAAGTGGTTTCTTATGTCATATTATAAAGAAAAGTTTCTATAAACATATGTCCGGAGTTAGCTTCTTTTCATGAGATACAGGGCTTTAAATATTTTTTTAATGGTCTGTTTGTTTTTAAAATATCTTAAATACGAAGGCAGATATAAAAAGATGTACTTTACTAAAAAGTTGTATTTTTAGTTGCTTTAAAAGAAAAAATATAAAAACTGCTATAAAAGCTAGTGGCGTACATTTTTCTCTTAATAATATTGGCTGTTGTGCCCACTGTACGCCACTGGCGTTTTATGTAGTTTTTATATTTTTTTCCTTTAAAGCTAAAAGTACAACTTCTTAGTAAAGTACATTTTTTGTATCTGGCTTTGTGTTTAAGATATTTAAAAAACAAACAGACCTTTAAAAAATATTTATCGCCCTGTATCTCAGAAACATAGCAACTCCGGACATATGTTTATAGGAACTTTTCTTCATAAAATGACATAATAAATCACTTTTTAAAGTTTGGTACCGTAGTTAGGAAATAATTCTTATTTTAATTTGGAAACAAGTCATTTTAAGCCACCCTGTACATCCAACCTTCAAAGATTTTTGTGGAAATGTATTTTTTATCAAGCTGGACTTTGTATGAAGGGACCCTTTTTTGTAAAACTAATAATAAAAAGGTTTCCATTTGTTAAGAACTTCTGAAGACACGCTGTATTATGTTGCTCAAACTTTTTTGTTAGTCTTGATAAGATCCTAGACAATAAAGTATTTATTATTATTAGAGATCATTTTGCACCCCTTATTTTGCAATTCCGTTGTGGTTAACGTTATTCTGAGACTGCGCAGTAACGCAAACATGATCCGTTATCGTTATTAACCATACCGGACTCCTTTAATTACGGATGAATACCGAAGAGCTTATCGTTATCGTTATTGTTAAACTGCGTGGTTGCCGGATTGTAGAAATTTTAATATCAATTATTTAAAAGGTTAAAATTTTAATGCCGTATTAATTAAAATATCATTTATACCTAGGCTCTAATTAGCGAAAAATCTATAGCAGTAATAAAAAATCAAATAGTGTTAAGAAATTAAAACGGACTTGCACTTTTACGGATATTCTAAATCAGTAATTAATTTAGATGTTACAATCTGGCACACTTGCTTTTTATTCTACTACCAAACCTAACCTTACTTTTTGTGTTTTTGCTTATACTGTATTGTTTGCATCTACTTTAAAAAACGAAATCAACAGAAGTGTTTGTATATATTTAAATATCAATTTATATCTTCTGAAGAATAAAAGTAGATACTGATTTTTCGTTAACTTTAAAATGGGTGAACCACAGGCAAAAATAAGGTTATGTGTCGAAAGCGCAGACGCAAGATATATTTCTTAAAAGAGGCTGCAAAATCTCTGTCTAAAACTGCTGCCGTAATCGTTATGTTTAATAACGATAACCATAAGGAGGCCAAAAACGTCTGTTATTTTAAGAGGTGCAAAATGTCTCTATTATTGCTAAAATATAACTTTAAAGATGCTATTTTATCGATTTCCAGAATCCAGAGCCTAAGGCATCTGTCCCGCCTCAGCAGCAAAAAACCAATCACATTCCGGAACGGCATGGTTCAACATGTATCACGGCACGCACAAAGTCCCAAAGCAACACTGTGGACATATCACAAGAGATAGCGAAAACTGTTGAGAGTTTAAAGGTGGATTTACTAAGATTAACCAATCAAGTGAGTAATAAAATCCTTATAATTTCTTATGTCCTATTTTTTTACATTTTTTTTAAAATAAAAATTATACACTTTCAACCAAATCAAAAGTTAGTCCGGTGGTGGCTTAGCGTGTAAGGCGTTAAGTCGTTGAGCGCACAATGGACGTGAGGTGGGTTCTGAATCCTTCTGAGGCCAAATACTTATATTTATAAGTTGGTCGGAAATTTAGTGGTTAGCTCAACACCAGACGGACAAAGTGCAAAATGTATCGACGCTGAAGGCCACCAAAGGACCAGGGCGCCGGAACACACTTAGACGTGTCCTGCGCATAAAAACAATAAAATACAACATGGTGGAACGAACACCTAAGATGGCAGACTAGCTATTTTTAATGTACTGCTATAATATTAGTGTCAAATAAGAGGGCTTGCTGAAAGTAACTTAGAAATTAGGGTGACGTCACTCTAAATCCAATATGGCGGACGAAGCAAACAACCTTGCAACAATGATGCGTTCAAAGAGATGAACAGACTGATAATTCTGTCCAGTGATACCTAAAAAGTAAAAAAACTGTTTTAAAAACAAGCTGTCTCTCAGCATATAACACAATTAAACAATTTACATGATAACAGCTTGTCGCGAGATTTACCCCTTAAACAAAAAAATAAAGGTCACGACATTCGGCCAGATTGCTTTGACGTGTTATGACGTCACATCTCCCATTTTTCGGCCATGTTGTTCAGTGCCGGAGATATACAGTTTATTGTATTATTAGAACAACCGTTTACACAACAGTTTTTAATTATTAATAAGTTGTAAATTCTTTTACTTTAAATAAAAACATTTGGAATTACATCTTTTATCAAATATCACTTCCAAAACAATGCAAAATGAAATGTGCAAATTCTAGACGCCACTGGATTGATCATCAACTTTGATTTTACTCAGTCTTGCCCACTTTTCTCCGTGGAGTGCCCTTCCTTGCGTCCCCGACCTCGAACCGCCTAAAAAGTTGAGGATATGTCGCAACCTTATAGATATAAACTAACCTTGGATCTGAATAATATAATTTTTTCAAATATTTAAATTGAGTAAATCTTGCGATTAATAGAAAAATTTTATATTATTCTTTTTAGTGAATTTTATTAAAGGCTATATTTAATAGTTTTTTACTTTTAATTTATTATTTATCAAAGGACTAATAATAATAATTGGTTTTGTAACTTACAGGTAAACACATTAGAAACGTCAACCAAAAAGGCGCTGGTAAGAAAAAAAGGATTCTTCGCCGGCCTTCAGCCGCAAATCATAGCCTTTATGATAGTGTGGCCTTTTGTAGCTAGTTTTATTATGAACAGATGGATAGTCAGAAGAAAGTAGGCGGCGTTTTTAACGATTTGTGGTGTTAGTCTTTTGTGATTTATTTGTTTTGTGTAAGGTGATTGGATATTGACATACAGTATGCTGGTTTGGTAATGGCGCTCTTTTGCAAAGCAAAAATCAAGGAGTTAATGTTAAATGCAAGTAAACAATGATATGGGGACTAGGTCCAAGGTGTACAATCTCCAAAATTACCACATGCTTGGAGAATGAACAAAGAACCTATACAGGGTGGCCCACCATATTCGACACGGTCTGTAGCTGCATAACCATGGGGTTTTTAAAAAAGTAAATACTGGAACATATACAGGTCGGATAAGACCACAGTATAAAAATTATTTTAGTCTATACAGGGTGTCTCAAAAAGTGTGATGTATCAAAGTTATATTTTTTTAAATGGAACACCCTATATTTTATGACGGTTTTAGATTCTACTTTAAAAAATAACTCAAGTTTGTTTATAGTACTGTGTGTACTAGTAAGTGTCTAATTTTATTCGTTTTTGTGATATTTGACTTTTTTGAAAAAGCAGAGGTAAAATTAAATTGATTTTACTTTAACACTTTTAAAGCTTTAAACTATAAAATGTGTAACAAGATTAAAAAAAGTCTGCCATATCATACGTAGGTCAAATCAAGATCAAATATTGTACAGGGTTATCAAAAAATAATTTCAATTTTTCAGAAAATCAAATAGCCATATCTCTCTTATTTTAAATGGAACACCCTGTATTTTTACGTCACATGATGACAAATAAAATACCCTTTCAAATGGTTTATAGGTTGCCTATACCTATCTTTTGTGCTTTTTTAGTAAAATCTGTTTTTACAAATTTTTAGTCCAAATGTTTAATTAAATTAAAGTTGGCTGTGACATAGCAGCCATTAATATTTTTCTTAAGAAAATAACAACGAACATTTATTGATTACTTGTGTTTTAGTTAGTTTAAAAGAAATTTCAATGATTTTAAATAAAAACCCTTCTTCTAAAACAACAAGATGATATAATACTGGTAGGATGTGAAAAAAATGGTTTACTTTAGTCTAGATTTAATCCTGAAAAATATTCCAGGAGAAACCATCTGATAACCATAATAGTTGCTTTAAAAAAATGACACAGTGATTATGGATAATGGAAGAAACGAGTTATAGGTCACAGAATGTCGTCATAACTGACTAGAGGCGTTATTAGGATTGTTTAAAAACACAAGTTTTATCATTACCATATTCAGCTGAAATAAGTGTTATTGGAAATAGCATCATAAGCAACTAATGAATTTTTTTTCTGTGAATTTTAAAAATAGTGGCAGATAATACAAAATCTTTTAATGTTGTGCTTTTTTCAACAAATTTACATTTTGCAATAACGGCTTAATAAATAGGCATAGCTATCTCACAGCCTACTTATATTTAAATAGACATTTGGACAAAAATATGTTAAAACGGAATTTACTTAAAAAGTATAAAAGATAGGTATAGGCAACCTATACACCATTTGAAAGAACTTTTGGTTTGTCATCATGTGGTATAAAAAAATACAGGGTATTCCATTTAAAATTATAGAGATATTGCTATTTGACTTTCTGAAAAATTGAAATTATTTTTTGATCACCCTGTATAATCTATTATCTCAATATGACCTACGTATGATAATAGCAGACTTGTAACAAATTTTAAACTTTAAGGAGTTTATATTGTTAAAATAAAATTAATTTAATTGCATCAATTCATTTAAAAAAAAAATCAAATATCACAAAAACGAATAAAATTAGACACTTGGTAGTATTAACAAACTTAAATTATTTTTTTATGTAGAATCTAAAACCGTGATAAAATATAGGGTGTTCCATTTAAAAAATATAACTTTGATACGTCACATTTTTTTGAGACATCCTGTAGAGTAAAATAATTTTATACTGTGACCTGTATATGTTTCAGTATTTACTTTTTTTAAAACCCTATAGTTATCCAGCTACAGACCGTGTCGAATATGGTGGGCCACCCTGTACATTGAATGTGATGCATTCTATCTTAAGTTTGAACACTTTGTTATGGATGTAGTCATGGCCTAAAAAGTGATTTATTAAAATTTAGTGCTAAAAAATGCAAACCGTTAAAACATTAATTTTATTTTTGTAATAAACAAAATATGACTACACTTTGGAACTAGGCCTCTTCCAATTCAAAACACAATGTGTTTTTATTTATAATTTGCCACCCACTTTTAACTATAAGCAAGAAGCCTAGAAGGACTCTTTCCGCTGTCTTCGAGTAGTGCGGTTCACGTTTACGTAGAAGTCTACATAAACTTCCCGGGTAGGCGGCTGAAGGAGTCGTACGGGCGTTGCTGTACCCTTGGGGCTCGAGAAAAGATGCACGCTTAATTGGCGAGCGTCAAGTCTTTATTTTTAGCCTATTATTTTTTTGCAAATTGATTTTTGCTTTGCAGGACGGCAGTAAGTATAAGTATAAGGGAAGAGAACAGTATATGGACGTGAATAAAACACACTTTTCTTTCAAACATACACATAGTTATGATATTATTTCCTAAAAATATAAATTTAGACCAAGTAATGTTAGCACTGAAAATTTTTATAAACTGTGAGATACAAGAGATTTTAAGATAGTTAAAACTTAGTTAAAACGCGTGTCTTCGGAAGTTCTTAACAAATGGAAAACTTTTATTATTAATTTTATGAAAAAGTGTTTCTTCATAAAAAGCCCTGCTTGATGAGAAAATACATTTCCACAAAAATATTGAGGTTGGATGTACAGGGTGGCTTAAAAATGACTTGTTTCCAAATTAAAAATAGGGGGTATTTCCTAACTACGGTACCAAACTTTAAAGGGGTGAATTCTTATGTCCTTTATAAAGAAAAGTTCTCTATAAGACATATGTCCGGGTTAGCGTTCGTTTCTGAGATACAGGGCGTTAAATATTTTTAAAGGTCTGTTTGTTTTTAAAATATCTTAAAGTACGAAGCCAGAGTACAAAGAGTGTATCACACCAAAAAGTTGTATTTTTAGTTGCTTTAAAGGAAAAAATATAAAAACGCATAAAAAGCCAGGTGTGCTGCAGATGGGGCACAACAGCCAATATTATTGAGAGAAAATGTACGCCACTGGCTTTTATGCAGTTTTATATTTTTTTCCTTTAAAGCAGCTAAAAATACAACTTTTTTGGTGTGGTACATTTTTTTGTATCTGGTTCGTCATTTCGGAGATGTTTAAAAACAGACCTTTAAAAAAGTATCGAACGCCTCTGTATCTCTAGAAACTGAAGCAACCCGGACATGGCGTTTGCAGGAACTTTTCTTTTTATAATATGACATGAGAATCCACCCTTTAAAGTTCGGTACCGTAGTTAGGAAATAACCGTTATCTGATTTGGAAACAACGTGCGGTTTAAGCCACCCTGTAAGCATCCTAACCTTCAAACATTTTTTGTGGGAAATGTATTTTCTCATCAAGCAGGACATTTTATAAACAATAACTCTAGAACTTTCACATCACATTTTCTCCTTTTTCTGCGTATATGAGACTGTTCTCCTGTGATTTAATGTAATATACTGTTCTGTTTCTTTATATCTACTCGCATTACTATAAAAAATATCCACCTTTGTATCTTTTTTAAGGTAATTAGCAAAGTAACACTTAAAAACATTAGTTTGTTTTTAATTTTAATTCCATTTTTCCAAATGTTTTATGTATTAAATCACAGCCTTCTTAAATTCTAAGCCGTGAAGGAGAAATCCGGCAACACAGCACAGTAGGAATGTCAAGTAATGTTTAGAAGTAAACAGAAACAAGTTTAAACGATTGCTTTAAAGGTTTTTTCTGTTTTTAAAAGTTAAATCGTAGCGTGTATTTATTATATAAGAAAAAATAAGTAATTAGGTTGTTATATTTAGAAAATAGGACCAGTGGCAATACGTCAATCGCTGCTTTTACGTTTAAATGTGCGCGTATAGTTGGTGCGTATGACATACATTATGCCACGAACGTGTTGCGTTTCGGGCGGCAAAACGAATTACTCCAGTTATATTAAAACAGAGGGTTATGAAACAACATTTTATTTCCCCATAAACGATGAAATTAGTGCGCTATTGACCGGATAAGTGTTTTTTATTAAAAGTAAAAGTAGTACCTATACGGTAAATGGACAAATATATTTTACGGGCTACTAATTAACTCAAGTGTGTTTTTAAAAAATTGGTTTTATTTGATATCAATAGTGTGTATAGTGCACCAAAAACAATTATTTACCCCAAGCAATATCCTAAGGACTATATAAACTAATGCGCATAAATATCCTGGTAAGTTCACCAAAAAATATTATTTATATAAATATTCTCACAGCTATTCACCTAATTCGGTTTTAGGGTAAATATAGTTGAAAACCTAATTTAAAGTGTTTGTTATTTTAAAGCGCATCTTATGTAATACGCTATATTATTAAGTTTTTATATTTATAACTAAACACATGCTTTCAATTCATTTTAAGTATTGCAAGTATTTCTAAATAATAAATGTTTAGTTAACTTTAAAAAGCTACATTGGTCTGGTCGCAAAAATGCATAAAGTGGGCTACAAAACATCCTAACAATTTGAAATTTTTAAATCCTTACCATCAAATTTGTATAAGGCAGAAAGGTTCCTGATAAGTTTTGCAGACACATTATTGCTTTGAAGGACAACTGTAGTATTTAAAATTATACCTATATGTTGTCTAAAATATCCAAAAAAATTAATACCCATATTTTGTTTAAAACACTTAAAAAATTAATTATATTTAGCATGTAATCTATTAGGAACTCATTTTCAATATTCCTACTGTACAGTGTTGTTTTGCAACGTTGCCTTTCTTACTTCACGGCTCAGAGTTTAAGAAGGCTGTGATTAAATGTATTTTTATGTGAGAATGTCACTAGGTGACCCTCTAAATTTATTATTATGAAATTATTTTATAAGTTTTTGTTATGTATATTTCAGATATTTTATATGTATACATGCTTTATATGGTTCGGAAATAAATAATAAGGTTGTTGTACATTTTACATTAAGTTTGTCTTTACCCAATATCCCCCTAATCGGCCAGTTGGGTGCAACGTGCGAGTAAAATAGCAAGAGCCATGGATATTGCTTTCTCTCTTTGAAGCGATCATGTTTTTAACGCACTAAATTGGCTCCAGGCTGTCCCAACAAAACGCTTTAATAGAGAAATATTGCACAGTAAAATAAGGCCAGGCACTAATAATACCGGCCTTATTTTGACATCTGAGCTTGCGCAGATGCTTGGTAGGATAAAGACTCCCTTAATAAGTATAGTGCCTGGCTTTATTTATGTCTGTTTTAGGTCGTGTCTTATTTTAACTTCGGAACTGTTCGTGCAACACCGACTTCACGACTGTGGAGTCGGTGTTGGTTCGTGTAAACCGAACGGCTGCCGAACACAAAATCGAAAAGTTTTTAGAAGTAAAAATACTTAAAACCTTGCTTTTTCAAATTTATTTCTTTAATTGTGTAAAACAAAACCCTACAACACAAAAAAACAAAGAAAAACAACTAAAATTGTTTCCCTTTTTTAGGTTAATGGTACTGTCAAACATGATTTGCAATAACTCTAAATTATGGGTACAAGCACTATTTAAATAAGGCCGGTATTAATAATACCTGAGCTTAATAAGGCAACTTGCAATAATTCTCTAATAATATATTTTCCGCTACAATGGACGGGTCAGCGGATTTTCTGCGCGTATTTTAAATACGCGGGCGGAAAACCGCTCTCATGGACAGCTGGCTTAACGGTCGTATTCACCAAGCTCCATTTCATATCTCTATTCAAACTCATATTTTGTAGGAACATCGCTTTCGCCCTCGGTTTATCATCGTGATTTTATGAAAGAAAGTCTCGTAAGTATTTAGCAACCAATATAAAAACATTCTTAAATCGTGTCATTTTCCCGAATTTTTCGGGTTATTGGGACTTACATGTCATCAAATCTCAATATTTGTAACTGTGTCTGATATGAATATTATTGAAAATCGAACTGAAGGGAAATTAAATTAATTTATTTTTGCCAAAATTTAATTGGTAATAGTTCGATATGGCGGTTTTCGCTATTATAAGAGATTTTCGAAAAAATTCTTTTTCAGGGCGTTTCTACAGGTCGATTATGGCACAAATCTGGTGTGTTTTCAAAATCTATTTCTATAATTTATTATTAATATAAACATGTTTACAGGACAGTGAACAGGAGGTGCTGGGTGGGGACAAAACAGTATAAATCAACATCAAACACGAGAAAACATTAATACACTGCACTCGGGGCCCATGAAAAATGTAAATTAATTTTGAAAAGTATTAAATTTTTCGAAAAACTATCCACATGGATATCTCGTCAATTAATTAAAGAGGAAAATAAGCGCATTCTTTTGGTCGCTGATAACATGAAGTTCGTCATTACGAAAATGACCAGTCTTTGATAGAAGCGGCGCGATTGCCAAACTTCTTATGAAGAAATTAGCACCAAGCCTATTTCGGGGATTTATCCACCATTTCCATGAGAAGCAATGGCATTTTTAGTAGAAATGCCTTCTTCTTTATGTTTGGGTATTTTTCCTTTTTCTCTACAGAAATTATAATGGGAAAGGAGAATAACTTAATTTTCATATGAATTTTTGTCACCGATATCTCTTCTTTTTTTAAGCTATTGACATTTGTATGAGAATAGATAAAAAGTTAATGGAAAGACATGATTAAGGAACGTAAAAATAAGAAGCCACAAAAGAAGAAAAAAAGTGTGATAAAAAAATTAGGAGTTTTTAAGAGCAAAGCATTTCTAGAGTCAGATTTTAATTTCCATGTTTTGGTTTTGCGGGTACCATCATAACTTTGAATTTTCTTCTGGCAGCCATTTTTTTCTACATTAAAAAAAAAACGTTTTTTTAAGACAAGGTATAACGCTTTAAAATATTTTACTTTGATGTAAAAAAACTTTAACAAACTATTTTTTTAAGATTGTTATTATTTTAAATGCTGGTTATTTTTAATTAAGCTGTTGGAAAAGAAATAAATGTATGTGTTTACATCCCTTTTTTATTTATTAACTTTTAAACCCTAATTTATTAACATAAAAAAATATATTTCATTGCTCCAAATTGGCATAAACAAAACTTATAGCAGCAAAAACAATGCTTTTAACACACACAATAATTTTGATATAAGGTGTGTCTATGTAAGTTGGGGTCATACAGAGTTGGGTCGTATTCAAATATTCAGTATTCCGAATAGTATTTAGAATACATTTTGCCGGTATTCGAATACATTTCTGTGTTTGGTATTCGGCAGAATACTTTTTTGGTTAGTATTCGGGATTCTGTATTCGAATACTTTAGAAGTATTCGACGAATACTTTTTTTGAGTATTCGATTACCGGCGTTTCCGAGTATTCGAATACCGAAATGTGGAAGCAGTATCCGAATACGAAAATGGTCATGATTAGAATACCAAAGGGGAGGTAAAAAGAAAAAAATAAATTAGGCCCTTTTATTTTTTTGCTCTTCAAATTAAATCATGGGCTTCTTTTCTGTTTAGTTCTGTTTAGTAGTATTCGTATCTTTTAGTTTTCAGTATTCGAATACCGATTCCGGGTATTCATTATTCGAATACTTTTTTTCTTCCAAATATTGAAATATTCAGTATTCGAATACTATTTTCCAGTATTCGTATTAGTATTACCGAATACCGATTTTCAGTATTCGGCCCAACTTTGGGGTTCAAATGGGAAACTTTTTTTTATTGATTTTACGAAAAAAGTTATTCTTTATAAAAACTTCTGCATGGTCCAAAACCTGAAAAGCAACCATCAGTCATCTACGAGGTTTGGCTAAAAATTGAATTACAAATTACTTCTAAATATGCAATTTTCTTTATTTACAAAAATATTTTTATTCTTTTTTCTCTACAATAATGGTGAAAATTTAGGTTGTTACATTATTGCACTACAAAGGACAGTTTTAAATACACGTTTTATTTTTTTTGTTATCAAAACAAATTTTATTGATTTTTGCAATTTTTTTTTTTTTGGAATGAACAAAAATTGCATATATAAAAGTAATTTTTAATTTTAAAACATCTTTTCATTATAATAATTTGCAATATTAGCAAAAATACAGGTACTTTACTCTTGAGCAAAAATTACATACATATTTTGGCAAACCTCGTATAGATAACTAACACAATTTAATATCTAATGATTGTATTTTAGGTTTTGGATCATGCAGAACTTATTATAAAGAATAACTTTTTTCGTGAAATTAATAATAAAAAAGTTTCCAATATGACGCCAACCTACGTAGGCACACTGTAGAAATAATACATTTAAGACAAATTAAAATTATTTCCATATATCAACTGTATGTAATTAATTTTTTTTGTCTAAAGCTATTAATAAACTCAACTGCAAATAAAATAAAGTACCTATTATACCTAAAAATTTTTTATTACACATTTTACAAAAAAAATATTCCTAATAAAAGTTGCTGCTTTCTTTTAAACTTAAAATACAACTGCCAAAATTGAAATATCTTCATTTGTATACAAGGGAGATACAAAAATATGAAAATGGTTCAAGAGTAAAGTACACTTATTTCTTAGAATACATCCAAAGATTATTTGGAAAAAGTATTTCAAATTAAAAGTAAGTGTCAAATATGAAGTCACAGCCACCTATCTCAGAAACAATTTGTTTCTTAATATTTGCTATTATTTTTGCGCTACCCTGTATTTGAATGAAAACGATGCACTTTAATGTCAACCTTCTATATTCTATCGGATATAATAGGTATTTAATGTGAAACTTCAGTTTCAATTAACAACAAACCAGAAAAAGTTCTAGCAAATACTCATATTTTTGCGTCCAAACAGAAAAAAATTTAAAAAAATGTGTTAACAAAAAACCCGAACATTAAAAATAACTGAAAACGTAAATTAAAGCCTTAACCAAAAGTTATTATAAGTAAATTTTTCTGAATAAATTGTATTAACTGATCGCCTGAACATCAAAAAACATCTAATCTTTCTATTTGGACGCAAAAATATGAGTATTTGGTAGAACTTATTTTTATTAAGATATTTTCTGGTTTGTTGTTAATTGAAACTAAAGTTTATTATATCTGATGAACGGTTGACATTAAAGTACATCTATTTAAGAGAATT
>JACEGR010011525.1:0-14650 GCA_014170235.1 Listronotus bonariensis | reverse complement strand
CAGCTTATTGGAAACATACATAGCGGAAATTCTCTCCCGCATGAAGATCTTTGCAGGAATCTGCTAAACCAGATTTTTTCAAAATATATAATATATATTATGACACAATTTTTTTAATTAATAAGTTAAACTAAGCATTAAGAACTAAAAATTTTTTCGTGTTTCCCTATTTAATCATCTGCGTAGTTCCAGCGGTTTCTAAGATTCTTGTATTGTAAAAACTTATCCTGTGTATTAACAATTTTTTGTAAGGACGTCGCACAATAAGCATTGCAAATGGCTTTCGGTGGGAATTCCCTTAAATTTTAATATGTTGGAGATTAGTCCTTTTTGACCAACATTTAAATGGAACTCGTTTTAATCTGACCTTTAATTTCGAAAACATAGATTTTTAAAATTCACAGTTTTAGATTTCAGAGATTTTGCACCAAAACTGGTTTTTGCCTATTTTTTCCTATTTCAACTTTAAAAAGAGGCAACTTTCTATACACCGCTTTTTAGGTAGAGAATCAGGCTATTTAATTATGTACAAAATAGTTTCATATTACACTAACGTCATTCTCAGTGGCGGCGGCACTAAACATAAAAAAATAAAAAAATGCAATAATATTTGAGATTAAAAACAAAAAAACGGTTGAATATTTCTAACTTTTTAAGATGTTGTTTACAAGTCTTTAAAAAAACAGTTACATAGGTCAAAGCTGATTGCGCTCTGTGGGATACCGTAAACTTAGATAATTATCAATGTATTTTTTCAAAAACTACACATATTGATTAAACTCAAACATGATAATCTCTAAGCTATGAATTTAATTTAAGTTTGCATAAAGCAGGTTCCAATTTAAATCAGGCCAGTGGCGTAGTATGCATTTATAAAGTTTTTAATTAAGTATATTAAAAAAACTCTTATCATTTAAAATATAACTTAACCTAAACTATGTAAAGATGTTTCATATATCGTTATGTATCGCCTGCCATTTTGCTCGATTTTACACTACAAAACTCTATGTTTGGAGGTAGCAATTATCTAAAAAATGCCCATCTAAAAATTTTGTACGCAGTACAAATAGCCAGTTAACTAATAGGTTATCGCAATTAAAATTTTGTATTTATTTTAGTCTTAAGGTTAGGTAGGAAGATTTTTACACATACCATTTTTTAAACATATTTGAAGTTTATTATTTTTTAAATATTCAGCATGCAACTAAAGCATCTTTTTTACTCAAAATTGCTTGTTTCGGTGTGTAATGATCTGTAATATTAAAACAAAATTATCGTGAACCAATTTCATTTTTAAAATATGCCTAAATATTAGTTTTTTATCAAATAAAGGGCCTTTCAATAAGAGCGATAATATTTTAAATAGGTTCAAAGGCTACCTTCAAATATAGCATCTCAGAATGTTACAACTATCAAAATGACAGGTGCTTTATGACGATATATAAAAACATTTTTTACTGTCTAGGTTAAGTTTTATTTTAATTGATAAAAATTATCTTTGAATTTAAAAAAACATTCTGGATTTGATATTTTTAAATGCTAGCCTCGCCACCGGTCTAATTTTAATAGAATAAAAGTGCCAAGGATGCAAAATAGGTACCTGCTTTGGGTTAGCTTAAATTAAATTACATAGCTCAGAACGTATCATCTATCATGGGTGATTTTAATCAATATGTGTGGTTTTTAAAAAATAGATTAATAATTATTCAAGTTTACGGGATCCCACAAAGCGTGATCAGTTTTGACCTAAGTAGCTCAGCTTAACGGTTTCTCTAAGAACTTTTAAACAACATATCAAAAAATTAAAACTATTCAACATTTCAAATATTATGAAAAATTGCATTTTTTTTTATTTCTATTTTTATATTTTTTATGTTTATTTCGCCACTGAGAAAGGAGTAAGTCTCGTATAAAAATATTTTGTACATAATTAAATAGCCCGATTCTCTACCTAAAAATCGGTGTATCGAAAGTTGCCTCTTTTTATAGTTGAAATAGGAAAAAATAGGCAAAAAAGAGTTTTGGTGCAAAATCTATGAATTCTAAAACTGTGAACTTTAAAAATCTATATCTTTGAAATCACAGGTCATTTAATTCTTGGTCAGAAAAGACTAATCTACAACATATTAAAATTTGGGGGAATTCCAACCAAAAGCCATTTGCAATGCTAATTGTGCGACGTCCTTTGCTTTATTTTATAAATATTTGAAGCTGTTTAAATTAATGACCTAATTACTGTATTTTTTTATCTTTTTTAGTTTCGTTTTAACAGGTCAAAGACATCTGTCTGTGTCTCTAAAAGGTCTGTACAAAATGTTACTCTATATTCTTTGGGCAAAACTACATCGATCTAACGCAATTTATCCAAAAAAATGATCGTTTGCGAGATACAAGGTGTAAAAGTTTCTATTACATTCTAGTTATTTTTAATTATTTTATTTATTATTGTTTTTTTTTCACCAAACTTTTTACGGATTTTTAATGTAAGAAATCAAAAGCTACACAATTTTTGTTGTTAAATATAAAGGAAGCCACCTGCAGTCCTTTGCTTTTGTTCAAAATATCATTCCTTTTTTGCCTTGGTATATTGCAATAAAAAAGTAAATTTAACGAAGTAGTCACGGCAAAATATATAGTTAAGATCTATTTTTTCGTGACTTCCTGACCAAAATTTACATTCAAAATTAAAAATTAAAAATATTTAAAGGTTAAAACTTAATAGGTAAATGGGGGACGGGTCATTGTATTTGCAATAATATTTTATGTTAAAATGAATATAAATATGCCCGGGGTCCCGTTTAGAATACAACTGTTAGGGTCGTTTCCGGCTAAACCGAAAGTATTTGAAAACAACTGAATTTAGAAAAGATGCACATTAAAATAATGTAGCTACGTACTAAATTTGATTTTCATATTCTAAAAAATAAAAAAAGGTATAGGGGCTAGAGATACCAGGTATTTAAAATACATTTTCTTGGAAACAATTAAAGCTATTTTAAAAAGCTCTGGGTTGTTTGCTGTCTGTTGAAAAAGAACTAAAAACCATTTAAGTTAGGCACCACTTGACTCTCTTTTTCATTGGAAGATTTGACTTTTGTGTTGGTGGGTTAAAGGGATAACCCTGGACAAGTAAATTTTGACAGAAAAATGTGTCTTCTAAAAATAAAAATCGACGAGTTTTAGTATTTTTTTATAAGTCTGCAAATAACGAAATTATACGGGGCTGCTTGTTTTAAATGAAATGCACTGTATAGTAACCAGTGTAAAATCGTTAAACATTTATTCATTCATTAAACAAGTATCATCCCCTTTATCAAATATAGGCGAACTAAGAAAATTTATTTCGTTAATAGCCATGCTAAAAACTTGGTTTAAAATAACATAAGTATATTTCTTGAATAAAGACAAAAGAAGTTTAGAATAGTAATATTGTAATATGTCGCTCAATATTGCAACTTTTCTATAATTTTTTTTTCATGTGCTACAAAAGTGCTAAATAAATATCTTTTAAATATAACTTTTTAATACAATACGTAATAGAATTTTAAAGTCGAGGGTAATGTGTGCAAACAATATATAGCCTAAAAAACTAGGTACACAAATAAAAATAAACCCATATTTTTAAATTGGTATTTTGTTTTATAGCTTAAAAAACAAATATGTATGCCTACGGTGGCATAAAATTTTATTGCATTTAAATATTTGTTTATAAAAAGTTCGACAGAAAAAACTGCCACACAATAAAATCTACAAAAAATAGTTTTTTTGCGGTTTTTATACAGTGTGGATTAATTTTAAGATAAAAAATATTTTTGTATAGAAAAGTTGTCTGCAGTTGCCTCAGGGCTCAGTTCTGGCACCAACATTGTTTCTTCTTCACATTAACGACCTTCTCTCGTCTATAACTAATTCCATTCATAGTTTTGCCGACAATAGTACCCTTTACTCCAGTTTTCAGGTTCTCTAATCTGATTTGGAAAACAAACGAAGAGCGATGGAGATATCTCTTTCGCAGGATCTTTATTTAATAATGTATTGGGGCGCCAAAATCTCGTCCATTTTAATTCATCCAAAACACAATCATGTTCCTTGTCGCGAAAAGAGTTATCAAATACCAATTTTCTCTACTTATAAGCGGCCAAGTTTTACAGAGCAAAGACACCTTCAATCTTGTGGGCGTCACATTTGAAAGTAACCTTAACTGGCATAAACACATTGTATCTATAGTCACGGCAGCTTCAAAAAGCTTGGATTTCTCTTTCGAGCCTAAAAGTATTTTTCCCTTCTAACTTATATACTCTATATGTCTCCCAAATCCGACCTCCCTTGTAATATTGTTCTCATATCTGGGGCATAGTGTCCCCCACAACCCTACGCACTCTTGATTTCATTCAAGGAAGAGCTATTCGTCTCATTAATCACTTACTTACAGAGAGGCGTCCCTCTCTTGCCCATCATTTGGGCTGTGGGGGATTTATCGCTTTTTATAGGTAGTTCCATGGCCTCTGCTCTGAAAAATTGTCCAGTATTGTTCCTACACTCACGGTTCCCAAGAGAGAAACTCGCGGTGCCGCTTGTTTGCATCCCTATACTGTTCAACTGGACAGGCCCCGAACTTCCCACTTTGTTCGTTCTTTTATCCATAAAGTTTCTAGAATGTGGAACCTGCTGCCCGTGGAGGTCTTTCCTTTCCTTCCCAAATCTTTAAGCATTTCGTGATTTGTCCAAAGATAAAAAAGTGGAAACCACATGATTTATATAATATAAAGGCAGGTGGTAGCGTGTCAAGCCAAATTTAAGCAAAGAAACTGGCTACAGCGCGGCGTGTAATATTAAACGAACCACTTAGTGCCACTTTTGACCCCTTCATAACTTAAAACCTTTTAACGTAAACACATAAAACTATGTGTGTTTATTTATATTCATAAAAAAAACTAAAAACCAAAATTTAATTAAGAACTGTCCCAATATATTTTTGTTGCTCATGTAACACGCCCCAGGAAAAAAAAAAACTTCTGCCCCCTAAAAAAAATAAGATCCGGGGCTGAATACGCGCTAATAAACATCAGCATAAAAAAGAAATCCATGCAGCCCGAAAAAATAATAAATCTAAATACCTGTCTCCTTTCTTTTATAAAATGACTAATAAGAAAACTGGCAAGTCAAATCTAACCTACTTTAAGATCTTATACATATTTGTATTTCGACAAAACTTGGCACTCATATAGCTCTCCATTCCTTTTGGGGCGATGCCTACAGCCAAGTAGGGTTGCCACTGGAAGTCTCCCGGTTTTGGCACTCAGTCTACCGACTCCAGAAACAATAATTTCTCACGGTTACTGTTATGGTACTGGAATAAAAAGCTTAGGTAAAATTAAAACATTGCGCCTTTAACTTTTTTTTAAAAGAAAGACATTCTGGACAGATTGGTGAATGTACGATGGTCCCTTAAAATAATATTAATTCTCGTAGGGAAAGGCGAACATTAATTTAAAAAAAAACATTTTTGTGTTCTTGTTTGGTTATCATAAAGGCCAGTAAAGCAAGAACAAAGGATGGATGTGACTCATTTATTTCGAAACGTTTATATGTCGGTATTCACGACTATTCCTTTTCCGCACGTTGCCTATGTGTTAAGCTTTTTAGCTGATCCGGTATAGAGTGGCGCTGATCCAAAATATTCAGTTTTTAATTATTTAATAAGTAAACAAACTTGTAGAACCAAGTTAAAAATAGATGTGCTGGGTGGGACAAAATATGAAATTAAAAACTAAAACCAAGATTTTGCTATAAAAAGTAAACAAATTATGAACTTTGGGCTCACTTTATTCTTTGGCTATAAACTCTGTATCATGGCTCACTATGCGAAATGCAATTTTAAAATTAAAAGAATAATTTAGGGTCTAAAAAATTATCATTCGGTGTTAAATAATTTTGAATAGGCTTTTATACTTTATAATTTAATAAATTATCAATACACAGGGTGTTCCATAAGAAAAATCATATGTTTGGTTCATATCTTGAAAAATATAAAATTTTAAAAAATCCAACTACACCACTGCATTTTACGTAAAAATATCTATCAATATCAGTTTTCACTTTTGTTGTTAGTTACAAGACATTTAAATTACGAGGAGAGTCCAAAAAATAAATAAAATATATTCGCCCTGTATGTCAAAAAGAAAGAGGGCAATGGAATTTTTGTGTCATCTTTTATTTCATTGACAAGTAGCGACAGTTTGCAAAAACCGTAAGGCAGCTATTTAGTTTATTTTGGATACATATCTACTTGCTTAACTCAAAAGCCTGTCAAAATGACGTATTGCGGTTTTTTGGTACAGTTCAGTAAATATCCATCTAAATTTAACTAAATAGCTGATTTACATATTAGTAGTTTTTACAATAAAAGATTAATTAATTACATGATAATATATTTTTTTGTCACTCTGACAGTGACAGAATTATTAAAAAATAAATATAACCAAAAAATATTATTCCCTTTCTTCAGTTCTAATCTTTAATGAGTCTATAAGCAAACTGCTGATATCTTAAAAACCAGCAATAATTTACGTATAGTGTATTGTACGTTTTTATTGTAGAATGAAGAATTTTTCATTAAAAAAAAAACTACTTGACAATAAACATAACCTTTTTAAGACACATTATATAATAACTAGTAATGTCAATAAAAATAATGTATTCAAATAAACATCTTTTATACATTATTATATTAACAAGTTTTTTGTATCTTGTGCAGGGGCGAAGTTATTTCGTATACGTGGTTATTCACGTTGAGTGTCCTATTAAGAGATCTCGGAAACTACCATTATAGATACATTTTTAAATTTTGGCTCTAAGTTTAGGTAAAATTGGTCTTTATATGGTCAACATATTTTCTTTCTTAAACTTCCGGGTATACCGGAAGTGCGTATTAACTTGCTTATTTTGAATAGAACACCCTACATATTATTACATTTCCGGATTTTGCACAAGATTCTAAGCATATTCTGTGTATCATTTCCTATACCTAAGTTTTATCGATTTTAAAATATATAAATTAATTTTTCAAAAAATGCCGTTTGTACAGACCCAAAAATAATTATTAATTTATAGCAAGAATTAATAATTATTTTTGGGTCTGCAAACGGCAAAATCCCTTATTATTCAATTTAGTAGAAAATTATTTTTAAACAGGACCCAATTTAACTAAGTTTTTAAAAATAATAATTTAAAAAATAGAATTAAATTGAAATTGGGAAAATTACCAAAAATTATTTTTTTTTAAATGGAAACCCTTAAATTTTATATTTTAATCTTATTAAACATTAAAAATAAGGGCAAGTTTGTAAAGAAATTGAGCTATTTCTAAAAGTTTTTGGATTCTTGAGAGATATTTCCAATTAAATATTTTTATTTGGCTAATAAGCTGCTAGGAGTTATAAATGCTTCCTTCATAGTTGGCTAGAATAGCGTTAAAATTCAATCAAATGCTGAATAAGATGTATGTTATTCTGCATTTGTTGATGCGGCAACGTCACGCACAAGTCGAAGGGTGGTGGCCTGGCATGTCCTGCGCAACCGTAGAAATGCGGGACCCCCGCTTGGTTGGTAGGTTCAGTAGTGCCCCCTTGGCGAGAGGGTGGGGACGGGGCTTCGAGTTGTCGCTCATAGGACCGTGGTTCGGAACCCACACGTTAAGCAGTAGGACCCGTCTGGCTGACATCACTCCAGACGTTAAAAGACAGGGCGCACAATAAGCCGCGCGGCTTCAGTGCATGGGTTAGCCCGGCCCTATTCTAAGGTGTAAAGTCCGGTATAAGCCGAAAGTTTGAGAAAGAAAATATTTTTGGAATATAAAGATTAACATTAAGTTAGACAATGTCGGCACAATTGCCATATTTCCCAGTTTTTGTGTTAACCATTTTTGTACTTGGTTTTTTTAAATAGATCGCCCATATTGCGGACTTTGTTTTTTAAATAGATCGCCCTTTAATGCGGATCTAACACATTTTTAAAACACCATTTTTACTGGCTGCAAAAATATATTAAAAACTACATTTTCAAGAACAAGTACAAAAGCACTTAAGTATCTCTAAAACTGCTTTGGCTGGATTAAGAAAATTAAATATCTTTTAAGATTTCTGGGCAAAGTAGTAAATTAAACAGCAATATTAGAATTGTTGCCAGAATAACTAGTTTTGTTAGTTACACGTAATATTTAATTATTAAAATATTACTGTTTAATTAGAATGCCTATACACCCCTAAACAGTGCCAGATCATGGCCCGTTTTCTACTAAAGCACAGAGTTAATGTTGCAACGCCAATTTATAATTAAAACACCCTTTTTTACAACCACTTAACAAAAAAACATTTTCTCTTTTTATCTAAAAACCTATCGAAAGAATTGTTGTATTCAACGTTTACTTTCATTTTAACTGCAATTTTTGCTACTCCCGATCTGGAACTGTAGCGGTTGTTTTACTGGACCTAAATTTATATCTGGACTATCCCTAACTACCAAATTTTGTAAACTATTTATAACGATTGAAAAGATATTTAAGTGCTAACGTACTTTTTGCAAAAGGTATAGTGAGTAATATCTAAGCAACTAATATAGACAGAATTTAAAAACTTAGAAACATACTAAATTTGACAACTTAATATAGCAATAAAAATACATAGGGCATTTTGTTTACGAAAGCAAAAAATACGTGTTGCACAAAGCTGGGAAATTTGGCAATAGTGCAAATATCAATTATATAATTTTGACAAACCCAAATCATCATAAATATCAAATTTGGTAAACATAGCATTAGCAAAGAAAAAGATATTTTGTTGTACTTATAAGTAACCCAATATACAGTGCTTGTCCAAATTTGGACCCCCCACCCAACTTTTATATTGTTTTGTATTTTTTTATTGAAAATTTAAGGACTTTAGTAGGACAACATAAGCCAAATTTTTGGAAAAAGAAACGGATAATTTTAAACTGACAGCTGGCAGACATTTTGAACAAAAAATAAATTAAAAGGGAGGTCTTGTGACACATCAACTTAAGGCTCCTGACGGGTACCTTGGAACCCCAGAATATAAAGTCAATACCTTTACCAACTACAAAATGGCGGTACTTTAAAAATTCCTGAATACCTCATTTAGATGGCCATATTTCCGAATCTAATAAAGTTAGACACACTTAATGTGATATTTTCTTAAAGCTCTTTCAAGGATTTTTCTAATGATAATATTGGTGATAATATACAGGGTAGGACAAAAGTATAGAATTTTTTAATGACGCACCCTGTATATCACATGACTATTAAAAATATATCTATATATGGCCATTCAAATCAGGTATTCAGGTAATTTTTAAAGTATCACCGTTTTGTGGTAGGTAAAGGTACTCACTTTATATTCTAGAAGAATAAAGTACTACTCAAGAGCTTTAAAAAAATGTACAACAAGACCTGCCTTTTAATTTTTTTTTAATGGATTCTAACTTTTAGTTTGACTTTTATACCTGTCATTTCTTGCCTACAATTTGGTTTATGTTGTCTTACTAAACTCCTCAAATTTTTTATGAAAAAATACCAAACAAGTCAGAACTTAGGTGGGGGGTCCTGATTCTAGACAAGAAGTGTATGTATAATTTAAATATCAAGTAACTTCTGTAATAATGTAAACAACCAGTGTAATTTCATGTCAGATACTGGATACTTAGTCAGGGCAGTATTAACCGTCAGAGGCGCTCTAGGCTGGAATTGTTGGGGCGCCTATTTTATTAGGAAGGAAAACAAACATTTTGAAAAAGGGCGCCCTAATCGAAATTATATTGAAGACCAAAAAAAAAGGTCATTTACTGCGTGGCGTCTATTTTAATTCCAGGCGCCCAAAAGTAAAATTAAATACAAAAATAGGTCCTTTCCTGCGTAGCGCCTATATTCTTTCAGAGTGCGCCATTCCCAAATTAAATTGAAGACCAAGTACAACCAAAAACCCACCCCGCCCCACACCTTTTTTAAATCTCCCCTGTCCGGCGCCTATTTTTGCACGGCGGCCTAGTCTGTAGCCTAGTCAGCCTAGTGATTAATACAGCACTGTACTTAGTATGTTCTATTAAAAATAACGGATGTAAACGTACCTTAACTTTTAAGAATTAAAAATGCTTTATTACTCGCAAAAGTTATATAATTATGAAATGCGGAGTTTTATTTAATATTTACATTAAGAGGTGATAATTAAGAAATATTATTATACAGACAAGCTATTCGGCCTGATAATAAATTAAGTAACATATTAAATCTGCTACTGTCCAAATACAATTGTTTAATTATCTCCCGAACACAGTAATATTCTTCGTACTCAATGATACATAAACACGAAAGTGGGCCGAACACACCGGATCTCGCTCGGAAACTATCTTAGTGTGGCCGAACGGAAGACTTTAGAGTTCTTATCTGTCTTCCTATTGTTTCCTTAATGAATTCAAATCCTAAAGGCGGTCTGCGAAAACGACGGTTTTGCATACCATTTGCATAATTGTACATATTGATGTTCGTTAACGAATGTTGTTCAACAAAGTTGCACTAAAGAGGAAACCTGGCGAATTTAAAATTCATTTGGTGTTGCCATAATTTAATTCCTGCATGTAATTTGGGCTGTTATTCGTTAAAGCGGCCTTTAATATAAAGTTGGTTTTATGGAAAAGAAAAAATAAAACAGTTTTAGGTACTTATAAAATAACATCCCCTTGTTTTCTTTCATCTCGCATTGATTGATACTGTTTCACTATCAGAGGTAGGTATACATACGACGTGTTAAAACATGTTTGCTAACGATGGCAATGGCGTAGCCAGTCGTACGCGGTTGGGCGGTCGTTTGACAGCAGAAGGGTTAAAAAATTACATCTGATGTCACTATAATAAGTCATATATTATCGAAGTAAGACAAAATATACCGATGATGCCAGTTGAAATTTGAAAGTAGCAGGCATTTCCTCTTAAACTTTCAGTGATTAAAAACAAAACATAGAACCACAAATGTACATTTACGTCATAATTATAGTGATATAACAAATTTAATTTTCCTATTTTAAGAGGTAAAAAGTTATAGGAGGAAATTACCTTTGAGAAGAACCAGGTAGGTATAATCCAAATAAAATGGGGATAAATATCTTATAAACGAAACGTCTCCATTTTAACATTTTTTCTGGTTGGTGATCAGCACCACAAAAGCCCCTTATGCAAAAAGAACACATGCTTTTCAGCGGTGTTCGATAAGTAACTATCTACCCAACATGTCGCTGATTACGAAGAAAACTGGCACAACCTAAAAGATATTTCTAATTTTATAATCATAAAATAGTTTCCAACATACCTTTTTGTTTAAAATTATTTTTACTTAAAACATATTTTTAACAGTGTAACAACATTTATCTCAGTGTATTAGTGCTAGAAGACTGGCTACGTTTTAATAGGATGCGTTTAAGGTCACAACTGTTTGTGTTTGCTACTTCAAAGGTGCCCACGGTATTTGACGCTTTTTTATGGTTGTTATTTTTGGATATAGTAATGAAGAAATATATAAATATGAATTAAGTATATACAAGACCGCGCTTGTGGCTGCTCTGGTTATATTGGCAGCGTCGATTACCAGTCCCTTACTTAAATGGGTGACCGGGACTTTGTCGGTTTTGGGCAACGGCACTCGGTGTTCTGCTCGGGGGTACACAGACGGATCGAGCAGCAACCATCCAAATTATGGAATAAATGGTGTGTGAATGAAAAGAAGTAGGGGTCAAGGTACAATAAGCCTTCAGGCTGCAGTCCACCACCTATGGGGGCGGTCGTCGGACCTGGGTGGGATGACCCCGAAAGGGCGAAAAAAGAGTATATACAGAATGTTTCTTAAAGGTCTGTACAAAATTTTACCACAGTCCTTGAACCAAAATGCAACGATCTTACATCATTTACCTTAGTCAAAAAATGTATAGTTTTCAAGTGTCCTATTTATTATACAATATTTTTTTTTACAAATTTAGTATTGAAAGGTTTTTTGGAGTGAAAATCGAAAAATGCTAAAGTTTTTGTCGCAAAATGTAGAGGGAGACACCTGCAGTTCTCTGCTTGGGTTCAAAGTGTTATAACTTTTTTTTTTGCCTCGGTATATTAAAATTTAAGTAAGGATTTTTTTCTTTATATTTTTTGCACAAAAAAGGTGAACATAAATAATATCGTTACGAGCATCCCTTTGTGAGTTATTTCAGATTTAACATTTTATTTCATACATAGGCAAGTTTGCCCAAGCATTAATTCACTCTTTATCTGAACCACCTGGTAGTATCCAAAAGTCTGTACAAAGTGCTACCATAAATTTTTTGTGCCAAAATATAAAGATTTAATAAAATTTACCCAAGTCGAAAGGTTGCTGGTTTGCAAAATACAGGGTGTAAAATTATCCATTTCTTTTTTACTTGAAAGTTGATCGTTTGCGAGGTATATTTAATGTCAAAGATTTCAGAATATCCTAAAAAACCTTAATGATAGTTAATTTTTTTTTATATTTTTATTCAATTTATCTTGACAACGGTGGCAGATTTGCCACCGGAACGTGGATTTTTAATTATCTTTTTACTTGTTTTAATTTTATTGTTTTTTTAGTACTTTTAATTTAATTTTTGGCGTGTACCCAAATAAATACCATCCATTGTACAGGGTCCTTACAAACGATCAACTTTTTAACAAAGGCAAATTGTATCGTTGTATTCTCAAAACGGTTGCTCGTACCAATGTTTATCAAGTATTTTTTTGTGCAAAAGTATATTAAAATAAGAATAATCTATCGAAAATCATAATATACTGAGACTCAAAAAAATAATGACACTTTGAAAAAAGCAAATTACCGCAGGTGTCACTTACTACATATAAAAGCATAAATGAGTAGCCTCTGATTCCACACTTAAAAAAACCGTATGCCAAATTTTTTGAAAAGAAAATTCATAATATATAAAATATTTAAAAATAAATAAACAAAAAAAAAAAACTTTGACACCCTGTATCTTGCAAACGATTAACTTTTTGACAAAGGTAAATTGGCTTGGATCGTTGTATTTTGTCTCAAGAAGTGTATGGTAACATTTTGTACACACCTTTAAATTAAACATGTATGCATGTAAAATGGTAATTTACAAAAAATTATACGGTCGTAGAAAAATATCAAATGCAACACATGCATAAAGGGTCTTTTCTTACTCATAGGTTTGCCGCACTTGCCCACTCGTAAAAAGGTATGACTTTATGCTCTTGTTTCATAAATTACTATTCTTGTAGGGTTTTTTAAAAAATTTTAGGATTAAATTTTTTTTAGGTGGCAACTTTTATAAGCGAAACAGTTTTTGGTACATTAATTTTTCCTTAAAATATCTACATGCTACATGCAGTTAAAGTTACCACTTTTACTTTATAAACAATTTGTCTCTATTAAAATCGTAGCAAAGTTTAAATACAGATTTTATATTTTTCTTGGTTACATATTATATCGACACACGAATCTGAAGCCACGACGTATCGGTAAGGGGAAAGTCAAATTCCAGACTACACGTGGTCGCCATAGGCGTGCTAAGCTATACATTATATTATAGTTAAATGTTTAAATTCAAGAATAATTTTATTGTATTTAATGATAAAATATTTAATTTTTCTGGTTAATATCGTTCTAGTTAAATAACATAAATATAAATAAATAAAACATGTAAAAATTGGGAGACAATAATTTTTAAGAACCTTTTTGGTTCTAAAATTCTAATTCCAAATACATACTTTCGTTTCGTTAAATTATTGGGTGCAACCAAGGATTTATTGGGTATTTAAAAATATCACTTAGTAAAAATTTTAACTTTAAAAAAAATTAATCTCTACAAATAATTATTTAAATATAAAGTAAGTAGTTGGTGTTATACAAACTTTTTAAATAATTTTTTTTATTTCTTTTAACATATTTTTGTGAATAAAAATTGTCTCTTACTTTTTAAAACAATTTATAAACGTTATTTATTCTTTTCTGAACTATCAGTCACTGTAAGTATTCGATTTAAGGAATATTTAGTTTGAACCAAAACAGAATGGTATGGAGCATTATCAAAGGCGATTAGACTGCTTTCGGGAATATTTGAAATTATTTTTTTCATTAGTCGCTTGGTAAAATTTTCCTTATTTATTTGTTCGTGGTAGTCATCACCTCACGGGTTATATTAAGTTTGACCACAGGTGTATGAATTCATTGTTTGTTTATTTAATTCATAGGAGTTTTAAAATATTACTCAAAATGTACTAATATTAAGAACCAAATAAATAATATTTCTAGCCTGCTCTCTACGCCTCTGGAACATACACTGCTTGCGCCACAAATCATCACATTCGAGTTAAGGGTTATAAAGGTACAAGGAACTTTTTTAAAAAGACCTTTATTAAAATTTACACACAATATACTTATTATTAACAGAACACAATATAAATTGGAACTAAACTTAAAACTATAACAAGCCTACTATTTATATAGTATTTTTAGCTGGGTCATCGATAAGTGCAATTCTGCTGATCTGGTGGGTTCAAGAAACTATAATTTCTTCATTTTGTAAGGGACGAGTTCATCGA
>JACEGR010011524.1:0-14652 GCA_014170235.1 Listronotus bonariensis | reverse complement strand
AAATAGGCGCCAGAAAGGGGAGTTTTAAAAAAGTTCAGGTCGGGTTGGGATTTCTGGTGATTAATTTGCCTTGTGAATAAGGCGCTCTGGAATGAAATAGGCGTGAAAAGTAGGGAAAGACTTTTTTTTGCTCTTCAATAGTTGTTGTTTTTTTAATTTTTAGGAGCTCCGGGAATTCCAGCCTAAGGCGCCCTCGCCCTAAACAGTTATTACGGCCCTGTGAAGCCTTAATGTTAACTATCATCTACCATCATACATCATGCTCGAAAACTGCATGTGTTGCGCGATCACAGCTGCGTGCAATATTTTGGGCATATCTTGCAGGAGTATTTATGCCTTGGTGGGGGAGATAAGAAAGTATTTTTTATTTTCTTAAAGCCAGAAAATTCTTCGTTTAAAATGTCGCAAGTTGTAAACTATTGCCAAGAAGCTACCACCAACTTTTTGGTTTAAAATACTAAATGTTGCTTTAAAGTTTGCAATTACTAATATTTAGGTTGGGTAATTATTTGATTCCACAAACAAATAAACTTTATATGGCGTATCAAAGCGTCCTACTCAACCACACTAACGAAAGTAGAATCAGAGACAACAATAGAGACGAGTAACTGGTCCTAACAATTTGTCCATTGTATTTATCTCTTTCTGGTTTAACGCAAGTTCCAAAAAATATGTCTTTATCTTTCATCATGGCAGGCTATCGTAGATGGAGCAATCATCGCTTTGCCCTGGTTGCCAAGTTGTTTACAATTTCTGCATGTAAACCTTAATGTCCTTTTTGGCTCGCATCTAATTAAGAGAAAGAAAATATACCATGAATCGAATATTTTTAATTGACAAACGTTGCCGCAGGCAGTCACGCCGAAATGTTATTCGATATTTGTGTTTGATATTTTTCAATGGCCGATTTGTTCGGACAGTTTGTTTACATTTTCTGTGATTTATTGTGTGTTTCGTGGTTTTTTACCTTTAATTGAACTTTGAGTATTGACTTTTATTAGTGATCACAGAGTATATATTAAATTTGTGCTTTTCAACAAATAATTTACGTTAATATTGACATGGTTATCTGTAAGAAAAAATCTTTATAAAAACCAAATAAATGACATTTTTAATTAGGTGTGTGTAATTATTAAACTAAGCCCCAATATTTTATATTAATAGGAAACAAAAACAAGTACCTAACATTAAGGGAAAAAATAGCACAGCTATATAATTTGAATTTGGCGTGCAAACGATAAAGTCGACTCACGCGCCATCTGCGTTTACCTTCCTTGAAGACAGAAAAGGAAGGCCCAGCAGCTATCTCTCTCTCGGATAATTTATTTAGTTGCTCGTCTCATTCTTGTCTCTGGTAGAATACCAAAACGAGCAGAAATCACAACAGGCAACCACATGTTGCTTGTTTGATGTTGTTTGATCTCAAACTTAACAATACTACTTGATAACAATAAGTAAGTTCCATTCAAGATGTAACCAAGTGTTAAATATCTACGTTTGTAGGCTTAAAATTTTTGGTAACTTGTACCCAGGGCCGTGCTCACCGAGTGGTGCAAGGCACCAGAGCGCAACGCTGCAGGGGCGAAAAATGCAATTTAAAAGTGGGGATCATTTTTTTTGCTTCCTCCTTATTAAAATAAAAGAAGAAAAAGAACGTTCAAAAGAAAGAATGAAAGTCTGTATGAAAATAAGAAAAAATGAGGTGAAGATTTTTTTTGGTCTTCAAAAATATTTAAACTTCAAAGTTAATTTTTGATAGTATGGGCGTCAATTTTTTGCATCACGACGCCACTTACCCTAATATCAACGTAATTTAACTATAAACAATAAATACTAAACTAATGCAAAGATTGACTTAGAAACCATTAGAACACGAAAAAATTAAAAAGCTACCAATACAATTATTGTTAACACAGAAATATGAACACTATCTCGTTACATAAACATGAAAAAAACTAAACCGACTTTAAAAATAAATAAAGGTCACAAAAAATTTAAAAACAATAAATAAAAATATATGGAAGCCGGGTATATACATATGGTATTAAAGTATAATTATTATTACTATTAAATCGGTAAAAATAAACACTATCAATACCCTCTTTCCGAGTTCTACCACCACCACTACCGGCTGTGGCGTATTTCAGGATTTTTTTATTATTGTGCAACAAACGGAATTAAAGAGGGTGGCTTATTTTATGTTTTAGCGTGTAGTCTTGTGCCCATTATTTTATTATTTAGAAGAATCTGAATGTCTTGGACTTATTATAAATATTAGATTCCAAGTTGTATGCCTTCATTATTTAAAAGCGGTATTATTTTATACCAAAAAATCTACACTGGTAGGCGGCGTTGTCCACCCTAGGTGGGCGGCATTATCCAACGAGCATCTCAGACCAGTTCGTAGGGTGTTAAAAACATTTTTTTAAACTAAAAACAATAATTTATTTAAAAATAAGCATATAAAAAATAGATTTTAATAATCAGCGACTTTTTACAATACAGCGTGTCTACTTAAGTTCGCACCATATAGAAATCTTCTTATTTATTAATTTAACGAAAAAGTTATTGTTTATAAAAAGTTCTGCATGGTCTAAAACCTAAAATGCAATCATTAAATATTTATTTTTTGGAGTGGTATTTAAGGTACCTTTATTTTTCATGGTATCGAAATTGTTTTTATTAAGAAAATATCTTGTAACACCTTGTATCTTGAAAACAAGACATTTTAGACCTTTGTTTATATACACTTTTTTTTTATAACATAACCTTATAAATAGATCCTTAAATTTTGCCGCAATACAAAAAAACATTCTGTAAAAATTCCTAAAATTTGCAGCTACTTATTTTGCTCCAATCCAATCCTGTATAACTTTTTTGTCTTTATTCTCATTATTTTAACAAAGTTCAGTGGTCCTTAAATAACCCTCTGAAATTTCTTCAATAACCAAACTTTAATTAAAATAGCAAAAACGTCCCGAGATAATGATAAAGTGAACACACTTATGTAGAAAAACAAAATATTTTTTTAATTTTGTAAAACTGGGATAACTTTGATTTACGTCAAAAATGTAACTTGTTTATTTACCACTCTGTATAACGTAGTCCTAGCAACGTTTTAGGAATAGCCCACAAGCAGCTTAAAGCCAATAAAATTTTCTTCTAAGATAAAATTAATTTAGAAATCGGTAAAAATAGAGAATTATTGCACAGTGAAATAAGGCCAGGCACTAATACCGACCTTATTTTGACATCTGAGCTTGCGCAGATGCATGGTAGGATAAGGACTCCCTTAATAAGTATAGTGCCTGACTTTATTTATGTCGGTTTTAGGTCGTGCCTTATTTTGGTCTTATTTTAACTTAATTAATTAAAGAAATCACATCTAAAAAATTAAAACAAATAATCAAGAATATAGTGCAAGGTTTTTTGTCACCAAACAATAACAGAATCTAGGTCATAAAATTTTATTCAGGGTCAACAACGTGCTAAGTCACCAAAATACTGAGTTTAGCTTGGTATACATACCGAAACTGTACTAATAATGACGAGAGAAAAGAAGTTAGAAAAATATTAGAAAAGAAGTAGGTAGTAGAAGTGAAGTCAAGTATAAAGTTAAAGTTTCAGTTAAGCCCCGTACAGGCTACCCCTAGTGGGGGGTATGCTCGTACTAAAATTAAGTTAGTCAAATAAGTTAAGTTGGTTTTTAAAAAATGCAAAGTTAGTTTTGATGGTCCACCGGTCTCATGGTCCCAAGAAGATAGTTCCATATGGTACATTTGCCCCCGTGACGTAAAATGGCCCCTATGTATATTACAAAATCCAACGTGCAACGTGTAAATCAATCAGCTGCCGAGCACAAAATCGACAAGTTTTTAGAAGTAAAAATACTTAAAACCTTGCTTTTTAAATGTATTTTTATAATTGTGTTAAACAAATCCCTACAACACAAAACAATAAAGAAAATCGACTAAAAATGTTTCCCCTTTTTAACACGCTTTTATTAACTTGGGTTGTAACTATCTATCTATCAATCTATCTATCTGGCTGCCTATGTAACGGAATCTTTGAGCCTAATTTTAACCAACTTCCAGCTATTCGATTTCTTTGAAACTTTGCACACGTATTAAGGAAACATGACAATGCAATAATCTGCAAACAGTATCCCGTTATCTTTTTTTGGATCGCCAGGAAAAAAATTCCATTATATTATAAAAACAACACCTAGGTTGCCATCTGTTGGCAACATTTCAAACTTGCTATTAAATGAAGAAGAAATTTTTTAGTGGGTTGCAATATGTTGGCAACGGTCCAAACATTGCCTGGATTGCCATCTGTTGGCAAAATTTCAAACTTTGCTACTTAATGAAGAAGAAATTTTTTTAGTGAGTTGCAATCTGTTGGAAAAATTTTAAAATTTGCCACTCTTGTTCATTAAAAAATTTTTCGCCATTTTGTCAAGAGTAGCAGAAACTAAAAAATGAAAAATAATTAATAGTTTAAAAAAACTAAAAAACACGCTTTTATATGCAACCGAACTAAAAATTAGAAAATAATTTTTCATTAAAAAAAATATTGTCATTTCATAGTAAAAAGCGTGGGGTGATAAATATATTAAATGTTATAATTATTATATTTGCAAATATCTATGATGGAAAAGTTATGAAAAAATAGTAAAATGCACCCCACGCTTTTTACTATGAAATGACAATATTTTTTAATGAAAAATTATTTTCTAATTTTTAGTTCGGTTGCATATAAAAGCGTGTTTTTAGTTTTTTTAAACTATTAATTATTTGTAGGTTAATGACACTATCAACATGATTTGCAATAACTCTAAATTATGGGTACAAGCACTATTTAAATAAGGCCGGTAATAATAATTTCCGAGTCTAATAAGGCAACTTGCAATAATTCTCTAATATTAAAAAAGTTATGGGCTTTCGAATATACACAAAAACAGGGTAGCCCGATTTATTTTTGTTGGCCGGTTTTTTCATATCACTTTTAATATAAGATACTATTATCTGTTTAAAACTTTAAAATGCAGTTGAAGTAATTTTTTTAGCCTAAGTGATGATGATTTTTAATGTCTAACAAAATCATGAGACGAAGACTCGTTAAAGAGGGTATGCCTCGGGTAAAAAGCCATTTCGTTTAAGTTAAAAGCATGTCCGAACCTTTAAAGTCACTTTTAGGCACAACGTCTTTCTAAATATTAGACGTTAAACGGGGTTAAATAATGTTTTACTTTTTTATTAAAAGGGGCAGCATTATTAAAATCAAGGGGTTCAGAAGGTACACATACAGGGTGTTTCACAAGTTATCCGACAAACTTCAAGAACTTATTCTAGAATAAAAAATATGATAAAACTTTATATGAACATACACTCCTGAACAAAAAAAAACCGCACCAACAAAATTTTGGTGAAATTTAATCTTAAATAACTTTTTGGTTTTTGCCAGATTTTAATTGTTTTTTGGTCCAGTTGTAGCTCCTTCCATCAAGATTATTATTTATTAAGAAGATTATAAAACTTTTTATAGAATTAGGTGTTATACAGGGGAGAGCAAATTGTTGTGTTTTACCCAAATTCTTAAACAACCTGTGAAATAATTTAACGCCTCAATTTTTACCAGTGTATTTAATTTTAAAGACACATCTTTTGTTACCATTTTTCATTTTTATTTATGTCAGTATCTCTATTCTAAAAAGAAATATTTTTTTAATATAACACAATGAATTTTATATAGGTAAAATTTTTACATCTTCCGTCGAATTTTGATGATAAGAAATAAATAAAATATTGGTTAATAAAGTTAGTTTCGTACTTTCAAAATCAGTAATCAGATTTTTGTTATCTCTTAAATATACATGGTACGACAAAAGTAAAATTTAAAAAAAAACCTAAACCCCATACATATAATTTTCGTTATTCCTTAATTATTAAATGTTAAATTGACGTTTTTTTTACAGCTTTGTAGCCCTCCGCTTTCTTTACGTCTCACTCTAGAATTGTCAGATTGGTGGAATATACATTTTATTTTAGCATGTAATTAACTCAACCTATCTGACGCGCTCCACAATTTCTAATGGATATATTTTTGTTTTTTACGATCCGCCCTATATACGGAGTTTAGATTTGGTTGAGGTACTTTACGGGGCACAAGGCATCCTCCGGTATAATAATCTGCCACGCTGTGTTGATATGATAGACATTTACTATTATGATAGGTAAAGCACGCATTTTTACAACCAAAATACCTTAATTATATTTTTACAATGTTGAGAATACGAAAAGACACAGTTAATTTATTTATCTACTTTACTTATAGTCACAGTCAGACTCAACGAGAGGGCGTTGAAGGCGGTACAAATAACCGGAGCCAGGAGTGATTGGAGGGGCCCGGACTGAATAGGGAGGGGGCGCGAAAATGGTGTCAGGAAGTAAGGATTTAGAAAGGGTAATTTTTAGAAGTTAAGTAAACAATATGGCTTTGGAGGAAGTAAGGACCTTTTTTTACTTTTTAACTTTTTAAGGGGCCCGTAACTTGTAAAGGGTTTTCCAGCGCATGACCAAGGCAAGAATGATACAGCCGTTAAATTTCGGCGGAGTACTCGGTCAGTAGTGACATTTTACTATGGAACGCTACACGATTGAACAACGCTTAGAAATCGTTAAAATTTATTATTAAAATCAGTGTTGGGTTCGCCAAACGTTTCGTCACATTCGCGTTTAAATTATGGTATTTCCACTTAGGATCTGCGAGTTAAATCGGTTGAATTTCTTCTTGTGGGGCTACATAAAATCTCGAGATATGCGGACAAACCACAACCGATTGCCGCCCTAAAGATCAACATAACTCGCATCATTGGTGAGATTAGGCAAATTGGGCAAATTTGTGTCAAAATGTTATCGAAAATTAGATCTGTAGTATTCGAATGACTTAGCGAAACCACGGCGGTCATTTGGCTGATATAATTTTTAAAGCTTAATGTCATCAAATATGCTTTAAAATAAAAAGACAGCCATTGCAAGATAATTTTCATAATTTATTTTATTTTCATTTAAAGATAGAGCGCTGAAAATGGAAAACCCTTTAGTTGTACCGGGGCCCGGCACGGCTCTCGGCGGCCCTGGTCATAATGTGTCACGCATATCATGCGTGCCAAATTCTTTACAAGCATTGTCGTATTCTGAAGCAAGAAGGAGTTCCGCAACTAAAACTTTCTAAAATTGTCAAAAGGATTGTCTCTATGTTAAATAATAACTAAACAAAATAAAATATATAAAAACAGGTAAATTATTTCTCTTTAGGGGCTCAAATTCTTTTAAAAATTATTTTTTAAGCTGTTTTTATAGTTTGAAAGTTTTCTGGCATACAATATTTTCTTGCTGAAATTTTTCGATCTGCGCACGTGCATTTTTCTCTTTTTAAATATTGCTGTGTGTGCAGATCGAAAAATTGCAGCAAGAAAACTTTCATGCAAGAAATCTTTCAAACTGTAAAAACAACTTTGGACAATTTTTGTCTTCTTTTAAAAAATTTTAAAAAGAATATAATTGCTTACTTTTTTGGATGTGGTAGTAATTTCGTTTTCTTTTTGCCGTAGAAACAATTTATGTTTCTGATGTTTTAAATTCTAGGCCCATGTAACAAAATAGTTTTGTAATGTGTCTTTTTTAATTATAGGTCCTTGATAAAATGGCGACCCAGACAAATCGTAGGAAAAAAAAGATTTTTATTTTTCTGTCCTCATCCTGCCGTAATACTTTAATTTAAAATTATTATTAATCTAAGTACAAAGTTAAAGTATTTTTATATAGAAAAATACATGCCTGCATCAGAATTTACAAAATACAAATTTAAGCGGTAAATATTTCTTAAGTATATTTACTTTGCATGGCGATTTTCTTATTAATTATTAATAGTCAATAGCAAAAATTTGTAGGTCTAATTAATGCCAGAATTAGTTTGCAAACCTAATTAGGTATTTGAAAAGAAAATAGTAAGGATAATTTTAAAACGAAATTTTAAATGCGGTAGAATTTTACCAATTTGCTAACTAATAAACTAGAATATTACTTAATTTTTTTATTAAGGGAAAAAAAACCATAGATATTTTATACAAAGTGTTTTTAAATTGATTATTTATGAGCAAATTTTATAAAAAATTGTTTATATAAACATGGGTCTGCAAATTATTCAAAGTTTTCAATAAACAGGTTGTTAAACTTTTCAAAAAACTTAGAATTTTACAAACATGTTTTTGGTAAAATATCTTTTAACTATATACAGTGAGGGTGTTAAAAGTCCTTGCCCCTTATCTTTTGAATGGGGCAAAATATCGAGGTCGGGTAAAATTTAGGTAAAGGTGTGTCACTTAAACTAGTTTTGCCAACTTGTTTTATTCCTATCTTTTATGCTAGTCAGTAAAACTTTGCGTTTGTATCTTTCTAACATTACCTGGGGACCTTAGATTAATTGAGGCCCAATCATGGCCACCTAGATGCAACATAAATATTGGCTCCAAAAAATCAAGTAGGTCCAAAAACTTTTTAAAATGTCACATTCTAATTTAGAATTGCCTCAGGAATCCGAAAACGATAAAATATACAGGGTGTTTCATTTAATAATTTAAAATTGGTGCCCCTCTTCTTATACCATGTACCTACACCAAGTCCTGTTTTGATAGGTCTAATACTCTAAAAATTATGGCTTGTTTAATAAATTCGTTGACATCCTATTTCTATATTATTTTTAAAGAACAAAACACTTCATTTTCTTAAAACCACAATCATTCGTAACTACCGCCCGCCCTTTCTGCCCTTTCTCTGACTTTCCGCCTTTCATTTTCACATGCGTTGCGCCCTGGTGCCTTACACCACCCGGTAGGCACGGCCGTGGATCTAGCTATTTATATTTTTGACCATGCTTACGATTCCCGTCCTCCTAGTGATCTGAAAAAAAAATAAAAAAGCCATTAGTCTTCAGTAATGTTGCTATAGCATGAACTACGAAAAAGATGAAATAATTTTTTTTACCAAATGGCGGTGCTTATAAAGAAATGTATCACCTTTTTGATTTTTTTAAATAGTTATTTTTTTTCTTCTTCGTAGTCTAGGCTATAGCGTCTTTTTGTTGATTACTAGGAAGATTTGAATCGTGTGCATGGACACGTGCCAATTTTTTCCAAAATGTTAATAAATACCTTACGAAAAAATAGATAGTAAAGATATCAATAACACTTAAAAAAATTACCTGAAATTCATGCCTCTAGACCAGAATAACTTAATTGTTAACGTATTATTTCTATAATTTCACATTTTAACATCAAAGTTTTTGCTTTTTATTTTCCCTTTCTTTACAATAAAATTGTTAGACATCTTATTTACAAATCTTCGTTTCCCTTGCTTTTTATCCGATATACCTTTAACAGTAGATAAAGTAACATTTTGTTTAGGGTAAATCTGCTTAAGGCAAATCGAATTGGATATTATTTTTGTAACGATCCCCTTTTTCCCAACATCAAACATCTTTTTTTTTATTTAAGTTAAGAATTTCGCTTCTCTCAAAAATTTAACAAAACCTTAAAATTTTGTTTAGCTTCACAGCAGATATCTTTTCTTTGTAGGTTTACGTATTTTGGAGGCTTCAAAGTTGCTTAAATATAAAAGATTGTGGAGAGACATTGTTAAAAGTTGGTTTTCTATAAAATATCTTTAGTTAAGTACTTTTGAACTGCAGAAAAGTATATACAGGCGGAATAATTTACAATCTAATAAGTTAACTATCTTTTTCTTGTTTTGTGCTTAAGTTAAAAAAAATTTAATCAAATCATATTAAAATAAGACTTGGTATATGTAAACTGTATGAAAAGAGGAGATGTTTCGCATATTTTTACTTTTCGGTTACTTCCGGCTTAACCGGAAAAGGTACCAATTTTGGAATTTTAAATGGAAAACCCTGTATATCTTAACATTTTTTGATTCCTGAGACCATTATAAAAAAGAATATGATATTTTTAAAGCCTATGCGTACTTGATTTTTTGGAGCCATTTGTTTTATTGCATCTCCAATATTCTGTTCTAATTTTTAATCTTAGATATCTACAGTGTCAATTGGCTAACTTGTTTTATTCTAACTTCCATACTAATCACCAAAACTGTAAGATTGATTTTTTATCATTATCTGGGGTCCTTAGACTAATATGCGTCCAATCATGGCCGCCTAAATGCAATATAAATAAATAATAGTTTAAAAAAACTAAAAAACACGCTTTTATATGCAACCGAACTAAAACTTAGAAAATAATTTTTCATTACAAAGAGTTTGTCACTTCAGAGTAAAAAGCATGGGGTGCATTTTACTATTTTTCATAACTTTTCCCTCATAGATATTTGCAAATAGAATAATTATAACATTTAATATATTAAGCACCCCACGCTTTTATTCTGAAGTGACAAACTCTTTGTAATGAAAAATTATTTTCTAATTTTTAGTTCGGTTGCATATAAAAGCGTGTTTTTTAGTTTTTAAACTATTATTTATTTTTCATTTTTTAGTTCGATATATCAATTAGTTTTTAAAAATAAATGCTCCAGTTTATTTACTAAAAAATTCCTTCGCCATTTTGTCAAGAGACACAGAGGATCTGTAAAAGAATTTATTTATCCTGGCAGTCCTAATCAGGATAACGGGATACTGTTTTTAAATTATTGCATTGTCATCGGTCCTTGATACGTGTGCAAAGTTTCAAAGAAATTGAATCGCTGGAAGTTGGTAAAAATTAGGCTCAAAGACTCCGTTACATAAATAGATAGATAGATAGATAGATAGTTACAACCCAAGCTAATAAAAGCGGGTTAAAAATGGCAAACATGTAAACTTAAGAACTTAAAAAAATGTATTTTAATTTAGAATTGTCTCGAAATCCAACAATTATAAAAAATAGATTTTCCATTTAAAAATTCAAAATTGGAGACATTTCCTGTTAAACTAGAGGTGAAATATGTGAAAACTCCTATCTGCTCAGACCATTTACTTATACCCGGTAATATATTGATGTTTTAATTTTCTAGCAGTTTTTGTCTAATTAATTCGTTGACACTCGGTATATCAAAATTATTTTAAAAAACATTAATATTAACAAATAAATAAATAAGTATCAAATATTTAAGAGTTAATTATAAATGATCAACTTCTTAAAAAAAAATGGTACTTATATAATGAACTGTGAGAAGTAGGGTAGGGCGGGGCTAGTTGAGCAATTTTTCACTCGATCGGTTATAGCTCCTCAAAAATAAGTCTTAATGGCTTATAACGCATACTGATAGATTAGCAACTTATTCCTTGTTAATAGTGTCCATAGTAGTTTCTTTATAATAAGTCGAATTTAGGAGCTACATCTATTTTAATGTAGATAGTCAAGTATGCCCAACGTACCCCATAGGTGGGGTAAGTTGAGCAAGGGTATGGGGCTAGTGGAGCACTTGGAAAGTATAGTGAAATCATGGCTTGAATGTTAGATACGTTTACAATAAAAATACATTTTGACAATTTGCTTTTTATATTTATAATCTTAAAGTGACAAAACAACAAATCTTATTAATAAAACAGCAACGAGAAAACTTATAAGTTAGATAGGTCAGTTCGTTTTCTTTGTTGCTTGTATAAAGTTCGGGTTGCAGCCTCTTTTAAATCTTGAGAAGACTTTAATGTTTTACTGTTATAAGTCCGTATCCTAAAAAGAAAAAAATAAAACATTTTATACTTAAAACCGTGGGGTTAGTTGGGCAACTGTAGCTCAACTAACCCCAACCTGAAATTTTAAAGAAAAAGTGAATTTATTAAAAAACCGGTTAGAATTGTATTCAAAATCTTTATACATATTAAAACTGCAATAAATGTACTTAAGATTAACACTTACCTAATTGAGAACGGAATACATTTAACTATTACAGATAAAATTTTCCGGCTTGCAATTATTTTACTTTTTAATCACAAAATAAACAATGCGCACGGATACTTTTCTCGATCGCCGCGTCACCACTTGTGGTTGCACAATCAGTTCCCCTCGCGTAACCCCTTTTTTGCGCTATTGAATGCTTTCGCGTGCGGTCGATAGTTTTTGAGATATTTTGATTGCCCAACTTACCTCTATGCTCAACTAGCCCCGCCCTACCCTAAAACAAAAAATTAACTTAAACATAATTTAAAAAGTAAAGGGAAAGTTTCTTTTTATTTACCAAGACATAACTTTTACAAAGAAAGGATCTACTTTAAAAGTAAGAACTTTTCTGCGTTTTCAAATCTGACAGCTAAAAATATATTAAAAAGCGACTTTTTCCTTAAGTCCTGACATATCTGATTTGTAACATTTATTGTTAGAAGTTAAATACCTTCGTCGAAAAATTAAAAAAATACAGCCGATCGATGTTATAATGGCTGTACGGGGAAGTTTAAAGTATCTGGATTGCAAATTTAAAAAAATAATAAAAACACTTATAAATTTTAAGTTAGAGACAATGGCGTAAACAAGCAAAGGGTCGGGGGTAAAGGGTTAATTACCGCTACTCCCCACAAATGAATCATAAAAACGTTTCAAGGTTCTTACACGTGAAGTAGCGGTTCTTAGTTGCAAACCTTTTTTTTTGTTGTAACATGAACAATACAGCCACATCTTTAAGTAGGAAGATAAATAGAAATTTGGGAAATATGTGCTTTTAAGAAAATACACATAAAACACCGCTGTAAGGTACTTGTACATTGTACATTTAATTATCCCCCAGAAAATAGAATTATTTACGCCACTGGTTATAGAATATATAATCTATTTTTATTTCTTAATAAATACATATTTATGTTATTTTAGGCCATAAGGAATTAAAACTTTATTACTAAGGTTTAATTTCCAAACCCACAGAGTACGTATGTTGTCAAATCGTGCACAATATCCCTAACTTGTGTAAATCGTTAAATTTTACAACGTCCTGTTCTGGTGTACAAATAATGTAGTTTTTACTGTCATTTTAAGATTTAATAGCCAAGATGTAAAAAAAAAAGATTTATAATTTATTGTTTAATGAAAGGTTTTATAAAAATTTTGTATACAGACAAAATTTATTGTTTTTAGGAATCGTTTTGTTGCAATAATGCATTTAAAAGAGAGTCAATTTATTTTTTGAGTTACTTTTAGCAACCCGTTTTATTTAATATTAATATTGTAGAAATGCAAAAAACTAACTACTCCGTTATCTTGGGTGTTCCGCCCTATTGAATCCCTCGTCACTTTATTTTTTGAATTACCCTTGGCAAGCCCTTTTATTTAATACCCATATTGTAGAGCTGCATTAAAAATAACTAGTCTACCATTTTTAAAAGTCCGACATATTGGATTTGAAGTAACGTCATTTTATTTTTTAAGTTATTTTCAGCAAGTCCATTTATTTGATACCCATTGTGTAAGAGTGCATTAAAAATCACTAGTCCGCCATTTTTAAAAGTTTGCCATATTGGATTAAGAGTAACGTTACTTTATTTTTCGAGTCTCACCAAGTCCTTTCATTAGATACTCATATTGTGGAGATACTTTAAAAATAATTGGTCCGCAATCTTGAGTGTTCCGCCATGTTGGATTTGAAATGACGTTACATAGCTAAACATGCATTGTCGTTCAAACTACGAAGGCATATGCCCAAATACCAGAATACCGTGGATGTCGAGTTATTGGATGTTTAACCCATCGTTCCCCCTGTTTCGTCAACTTTGTCCAAGCACTGAAACATGCAGTTATACATTTCACAGCACCTTTTAGACAACGCGGTAGTGCCACCACGGTCGTTATATTTATATTGGGTCTTTAACTAATTTTTACCAACTTCCAGCGATTCAATTTCTTTGAAACTTTGCACACGTATCAGGACCGATGACAATGCAATAATTTAAAACAGTATCCCGTTATCCTGATTAGGACCGCCAGGATAAATAAATTCCTTTACAGATCCTCTGTGTCTCTTGACAAAATAGCGAAGGAATTTTTAGTGAATAAACTGGAGCATTTATTTTTAAAAACTAATTGATATATCGAACTAAAAAATGAAAAATAAATAATAGTTTAAAAAAACTAAAAAAACACGCTTTTATATGCAACCGAACTAAAAATTAGAAAATAATTTTTCATTACAAAGAGTTTGTCACTTCAGAATAAAAAAGCGTGGGGTGCTTAATATATTAAATGTTATAATTATTCTATTTGCAAATATCTATGAGGGAAAAGTTATGAAAAAATAGTAAAATGCACCCCACGCTTTTTACTCTGAAGTGACAAACTCTTTGTAATGAAAAATTATTTTCTAATTTTTAGTTCGGTTTGCATATAAAAAGCTGTTTTTTTAGTTTTTAAACTATTATTTATTTATATTGCATTTAGGCGGCCATGATTGGACGCATATTGGTCTAAGGACTAAGATAACAATGATAAAAAAATCAATCTTACAGTTTTGAGTGACGTTAATGGAAGTTAGAATAAAACAAGTTAGCCAGACACTGTAGATATCTAAGATTCAAAAATTAGAACAGAATATTGGAGATGCAATAAAACAAATGGCTCCAAAAAAATCAAGTAGTTCAAAAAACGTGAGCAAAATA
>JACEGR010011523.1:0-14656 GCA_014170235.1 Listronotus bonariensis | reverse complement strand
GTTCCTGATATCAAAACGTGCTTATTAGAAGGAAAAGTTAATTCGATTTTACATATTATATATAGAAGGAACAGTTTAAAAATGTAAATTCGGTGCTCTTTGATAAGAAAAAAAATCACAAAAAAGTTTAAAGCAAATAAATCGGCATGCTTGTCTTCGCGGCCGCCTTTGCTATATTTCTTTTATGATATGCCGGTTGATGCAGGTGGTCATCGCACTATGGGATAGAAATTATTTTTTGGTCAAAATTCTGAAACTTACCAATCTAACTTAAAATGAGGTGCTTTTTACTGGAAAAATATTATAAATTATTACAAATGCATTTTGGAAACCTAAAACTTATTATATGTTATTATAAATTTACACCCACTTAACATTACTATTTTTATTGTACAGAGTAAACTAAAATGTCAGCTTGTTTGGTTAATTCGGTAGTATTCTAATCAGTAATCCGATGATTATTATCTCATATGATATACAGGGTACGACAATACGTATGATTTTTTTTTAATGAAATACCCTGAATATTATATCACCACTAAAAAATCTTTTAAAATGCTTTAAAAAATACTACATTTGATGTGTCTATCTCAATTAGTTTCGATAATATAATTTTAAATTATTCTTAGAAGCGTAATAGAGATACATCTTCCCAACTTTTTTATTTTTTAAGGTATAAAATAAATAATATCACTGTTTTGTTGGGTAGATTCTGTAGAATCCATATCTTTCATCAGAATGCTTTTATCTTTTAGGATATACAGTGTAGGACAAAACATATTAAATTTTAAAATGGAAAACCTTGTAAATTATAAAAAAATCTTGTATCTGTCCTTACACTCAGAAGTAGCAAAAAGTAGGAAGGCAATTGTAAGTACAAAAACTGATAAAGAAAAAGTTAAAAAAATGTTCGACCAAAGTAGCGAGATTTCGCGAGACTGCATCGGAAACACAACAATAGTTCTTATTATTTAAACTCTTTTACTTTTTTAGTAATCAAGGGTAATAATAAACTAAGAGATTAAATGTTGTATATTTATGTTTACTTAATATACATTTTCAAGTTTCTTATTACCCCAATAGAAGTCGTCATATACTTTTATAATTTTGCGTACATGTAGTTTGGAGTATCTACTATGAAATACACAGCATGAGCCATTAAAATGTCAAAGTTGCTTTTTGGCCAAAATAATGGATTTCTATCCCATAGTGTATTGGCGCGTGGCTGTAAAGGGTAGCGGCGCCTTTGTATAAAATATTCCGATTGTAGGCGGCCTTTTTTATGTTTTTTTGTATTATTTCCAAAGGGTACCGAATTTGCGCTTTTAAAATGTTCTTACTATACACCGAAAGTACTTTTTAGTAGTTTGCTAAATCTAATACTTGAGAAAATATTTTTGGAATTTTTGGTTTATAGTTGGCGACAATTAAGGGTAATATGTATAAACTTACGTGAACTATTAAGGTGTAATAATGGTTGTTTGTACAGTCTGATGGAGTTGCTGGGTGGAGAGGAAGAAATAGTGAGTTGTCCTAAATTCGCGATGCTATTAAGAAAGGTCTCATGGGGTGGCACAAACATAATTGCATCATCTTCACAAGGATAAGCGCCGGGACCTAAAAATATATTAGGGTAATTCAAAACGTTAAAAAAAACTGTATTTTTAGTAGTTGTGTAAGTAATATCAAACATTTGGAGCGTGTAATTTGATCACTGCAGTTAGTATTGTAATTACTGTTAAGGTGTGTGCCACTGATTTCATTTTTGCAGGACATTTCAAGTTTAATTTTTATTTCACCAACCGAAAATAATTCCAATCAACTTAGAATTTGTGTATTTTTGCGAATTTACATAGTTTTGTTATTTTTTTATTGAAACACAATAATTTGGCTATGGTAATTTATAAGTATAAATAATTATGGGTATATTTATGCTCTCAAAATTTAAGCATGTTTGCTAAATTGTCGTTTTTGGGTAAGATGACATAAATGTAATATGTGTAAAATGACATATTATTTTACCGTTTGTTTTTGAAATTTGTAAAGTATAACTAAACATTTATATAAAAAAAAGTAATACCTATGTTCCTTGCTTGTCTAAGAACAGTGAAAGCTTGGTAATTGGCAGACATGATTTCGTAATTGTTGGAAAATCTCCTTGTATCATGAATGACGTCAGAAGCACGAGCTAATCTAAAAATAAGATAATCCTCATTATCGTCAAAAATATACATAAAAATCCATCTACATATTAGGCAAGTCGATTTATTGCGTTTTTAAATACTATTTAGTAACTTACCTATAATAATGCTGCCGAATGTTATCCATTTGAAAATTAATTATTCGTAATTTAACCTGACGCGCCTGCTCTATTTTTCTCAGAAGTTCTTGTTCTCTTGCTTCAAGTCCCTGAATAAACCTGATAAACAAACAAAATTCTTGTTAATTAAAGTTTCGATAACTAATGAAAGGAAAAACATACTTTCTTATGCTCGATCTAACTTCATACGCCGCTTGCTGAGCTTTGATGTCAATTCCTTCACACATTCTCTGTAGATTGTCCAAAGTCTGTCTAATCCCTGTATTTAAGTTACGGATTTCATCATTTAGTTCTTTAGATAACGGATGAGCTCGGTCCAGACCGTCAGATATAGGAATTAAGGAATGTTCTGAAAATAGAATAATGTGTGATACTTTTTTATCCAGATATACAGGGTGATTCAAAAATCGATCACGAAACTTAACGGGGTGATTCTACTTGACAGAATAAAGGCAGAGCTTTATATAATTTTTTTCAAAATGTCATTCGTTTTCGAGTTACAAGCCGTCAAAGTTTATTTTGATTTTTGCCATATTGCATTTATTTTTAAACCAATCCAGTTGATATTTGGCACATAAATCAAGCTTTGCAGACTCTAAAATTTTAAGACCAAAGTACTTTTTTAAATACCGCCAGAGGGCACTTTACCTAAAACTTAAAATTTATTTACATCATACCTTTTTTATTTTGACAGATATCGTAAGGCTCTTTATTAAAGTCGATAAACCTCACCGTTTAGGCACCAATAGACATCAAAGTTTTCATCAATTTCAATCAAATTACCTACATACATACAAGGTGTCCAGTAACTTAACCGACAAACTTTACGGAGCGATTCTAGAACAGTTTATGTAATGTATTAATCTTTTTGTAACGTTGCCTCGTAATGTTTCTAGGGGAGACCTTTTGCATTGGCTTTAATGCTGCTGTTTTGCTGTAACTTTAATAATACATTTGTAAAAACAGCAAATTGTTACAACAAAACGCTTAAATTTTATTTTTGCAATTTCTAGTTTTGTGGTTACAAAACATTTAAACAGAAACTTACCATTATGACTCTCCCGCACACAGAGGTTGCAAACTGGCACCATGCAGCTGTTACAGAAGAATCTGTAGTCCATCTGATGGTAGACACACAGTGGCAGTACAACAGACTCAGGAACAGCTAGCGCCATATTGGCATTACTTGCATATCCGGCATCGCCCTGACCCTGGACCCTCGTCAAAGAATCGACAAGTTCCTGACTCGCTGATGATGTACACGGTTCAGTCGATGGACCCGCTTGGTTAGATGGTGGGGAACCGATTGGAAGCAGAGCTTGGCTAGATGGTGGCGACGTGATAAACGTAGAAGGTCCTGTTGATGAAGGAGAAGAACCGATTGGAAGCAGCCCTTGGCTGGATGGTGGCGACGTGATAAACGTAGAAGGTCCTGTTGATGAAGGAGGGGTACCAATTGGAAGCAGCCCTTGGCTGGATGGTGGGGACGTGATAAACGTAGAAGGTCCTGTTGATGACGGCGGGGAACTTATTGGAAGCAGCCCTTGGCTGGATGGTGGTGACGTGGCAAACGTAGAAGTTGCTGTTGATGAAAGTGAGGAACCAATTGGAAGCAGCCCTTGGCTGGATGGTGGCGACGTAATAAACGTAGAAGGTCCTGTTGATGAAGATGTCGATACTCCTGTTAGGGCGGAGGTAGTAGTAGTAGAAGCATTAGACTGAATAGAACCTTGTGGAGATGGAGTACCAGGAGGTTGTGGGACACTTGGGTTAACAGTAAAATTTGAGTTAGTCTGTGAAAAAAGGCGTTGAAAAGCCACGATATCGGCGTCACTTAATGAAAAAGTGCGAACCTAAAAAAGAAAAAGTATATTTTAATACTTTATTATTTAATTTAAAGATACATTTTTGACTTGTTAATTTTAAATTGTAGTGGGATAGAAACGACATTCCTATTGACGTTCGCGATGTATATACATACCTGTGTATTGGAGGTTCTTCTACGGATAGCATTGCGAAAACTTTCGAGATCTCCGTCGGAACTACCAGAGGCAGTTCTGGAGTCGGGATTTGGGGGCTGGTGGATCCACGGCCTGCTCCAACTACTCGAGAGGAAGGTGGGGTATACCCACTGGGTCCGGGTTGCGGATTTAACGAGGAGGCTTGAGACTGGGTGTTGGGTTGAACTAGACATTAAAAAATGCAGATTAAGATAATATATTTTTATAAAGTAAAACCAACACTCTTAAAAAAGTGAAATAGAAAACAGTTTAGGATGATTATTAGCATAAACCATTGAAACTCGAGAGAAAGGCTTTCCTCTTGCAAGTCCGATCACTTACTGTTTATTATTTCATCCCAGCAAACACTATTTGCCGGCAATGTACATTTTTCATATTGGCATTGATGGTAAAGCATTGGCAATTGGTGGCAATATTATGCCAACATCTTATACGCATTAAAAAGTCAACCCTAAATAAACACTTAATTGACAATAAATTTTACATGCAGGCGAATTGCCGGCAAGCATACAAAAATGGCGGCATACCAATCCTGATTAAATAAAGCACGCGTTTTTGTTGCAGGCAAATAAATATTGGATTTTTGAGGGCAAACCTTCAACGCATAGAGATGGTACTTTGCATTGCAAGGAAATTGCATGCAGTAAGGAGTTTTTTCCTATGTTAATTTTCAAATAAAATATCGCATAATTTTAGCTTTTAAAAAGAAGTATATGCGACAATTTTCGTCAATAAGACGTCAGCTTGCTGCTTGGGAGTATCTGCATTTGCCCACTTTCGTGTCTTTTTGTTATCTTTTTGCCAATAACTTATTAATGATGGATGCCATCATCTTAAACGCATTTTTTGCCAATAACTTATTAATGACGGATGCCATCACATTATCTGCAACACGTGGCCTAATAACGGCCAATTGCCCACTTTCGCGTCTTTTTGATACCTTTTTGCCAATGCCTTGCCATTAAATAGTGTTGGCAATACCAGTAAATTAAATGTACAACACCGACAAAAAATGTTATATGGGATTTTTTTATCAAACATCCTGAAAATACGCAATACTAACCTCCCGTTCTGTTAGCAATCTGATCAAAACTTAAAATGTGATGGTCTTTTCCCAGTTCAGTCGCTTTGTGTTCTTCAATGCAAGAAGGACAAAGAAATTCATTGCATTCGTAACATTTTGATGAAGCTTTCCTATCTTCGCAGCATTTTATACAAAGCTGAAAATAATTAAATTGTTTAAACATACGATTTAATACCCAACAACATTGATACTTTTATGTATTTTGTACAGTAAGAAATAAAAATTAAGGGGGTGATATGCCGGTTGATGCAGCTGGTCATCGCACTATTGGATTGGTCAAAATTCTAAAACTTACCAATCTAACTTAAAATGAGGTGCTTTTTACTGGAAAAATATTATAAATTTTTACAAATGCTTTTTGGAAACCTAAAACTTATTATATGTTATTATAAATTTACACCCCCTTAACATTATTATTTTTATTGTACCAAATTAACTAAAATGTACGCTTGTTTGGTTAATTCGGTAGTATTCTAATCAGTAATCCGATGATTATTATCTCATATGATATACAGGGTACGGCAATAGGTATGATTTTTTAAATGGAATACCCTGAATATTATATCACCACCAAAAAATCTTTTAAAATGCTACATTTGATGTGTCTATCTCAATTAGTTTCGGAAGTATTACCATCCAAATCTGAAAAATAATTTTAAATTATTCTTAGAAGCGTAATAGAGATACAACTTCCCAACTTTTTTTTATTTTTTAACGTATAAAATAAATAAAAAACACTGTTTTGTTGGGTAGATTCTGTGAAATCCATATCTTTCATCAGAATGCTTTTATCTTTTAGGATATACAGTGTAGGACAAAACATATTAAATTTTATAATGGAAAACCTTGTAAATTATAAATAAATCTTGTATCTGTCCTAACACTCAGAAGTAACAAGGCTAATAATAAACTAATTAGATTAAATGTTGTATATTTATGTTTACTTAAAATACATTTTCAAGTTTCTTAGTACCCCAATAGAAGTCATCATATCCTTTTATAATTTTTCGTACATGTAGTTTGGAGTATCTACTTTGAAATACACAGCATGAGCCATTAAAATTTCAAAGTTGCTTTTTAGCCAAAATAATGGATTTCTATCCCATAGTGTATCGGCGCGTCGCTGTAAAGGATAGCGGCGCCTTTGTATTAAATATTCCGATTGCAGGCGGCCTTTTTTATGTTTTTTTGTATTATTTTCAAAGGGCTCTGAATTTGCGTTTTTAAAATGTTCTTACTATACTTTGAAACAATCGTGATACTAAACTTTTCACACGTTGAATAATAAAAGAAACCCTACCGTCGTAAATCCCTCAATAAAACTGTGGTCAAATGTGTTCGTCTCAGAAGAAAGTGTCTCTTGCGATGGCAATTCCTGACTAGGAACGGATGGCAGTTGTGGAGCTTGTACAGCTGGTTCTTGAATATTTATTCCAACTTGGTAAGCATTTCTGTTTTGCGTCATATACATCTCTTGCCGAGCAGCTTGCACCCTCCAGCGTGGTACTCGGGGCACTGGTGGGTTAACAATAATCTGTCCAAGATTTCTGATTAGGAAATCTGCAAACAAGATCATTGAATTTTAAGTTAATAAATTAAATAATTTTAAAAATAATCTTAAATCAATAATGAACGTAAAATACTGGTATTATTGTAAAAAAGCGTTGGGCGCTCGATATACGAAAAATATGGCACAAAGCTCGACTTCGCTCTGGTCTATATTAATGACGTTCGTAAAGCTAGGTTTGTAAATTTAGATTTTAAAAAATTTTTACTCAAAATATATTGCTAAAATGATGCTGATTTGGTGCCAAAATTCAAATTTTAATGCTCTTTCCAGGTCCCGGAAAAACGATACAATGCTAGCTCCTGATAAAACTAGCATTGTGTACACCAAAAATCAACTTAAAAACAAAATGGGTATATAAGTAATCTTAGGCATTCCTAATTAGTGCTCAATAAGTGCTGGTAGTATAAGAGGCGTACAGAAATTCAATTGAAATTATGGAAAGGACACAGTAAACTAACGAAACTAATAATTCCGTTTTTGACAAAATGGTGAACGAGGATAAAATTCATAGATGATAAAACTGACATTGTTACCTTTAAGTGGTGGTAATTATGCGAAATTTAGGTAGAAAAACCCTTAAAGCAATAGCTGTAAGACTACAGTAAAAAGCACCAAAACCGATAATTTGATTGGTTGGAAGCGCCACAGACGTTCATGCAAAAATGTGACATTAAACCTTTTTTTTAATTCCTTAATCAAGCAAACTAAAAAAATAGAACTAACCATGATTCCCCAAAATGACAGTTTTGCATTACCGTCTGTGGCGCTTGAGGTTCTATGAATTTTATACTCATCACCATTTTGTCAAAAATGGATTTATTAGTTTCGTTAGTTTATCGTGCCCGTTCGATAATTTCCATTGAGTTTCTATACTCCTCTCATATTGCCAGCACTCTCTTCTTCTTCAGTCTGTTGACTCTCGAAAGAGTAAAGTGACATCATGTGGTAATTGCTTGGATCGTGGTTTTCCATCTTTCTCTGTCTTGGGCCGCTAGAGAAGCTTCGTGTAGACTATGGCCCATAACTTCTTTAACCTGGTCTGCCCAGCGTGTGGGAGATCTTCCCCTTGAGCTGGATATGTGCATAATATCGGTATAATCTGCAAGTTAAAGTTGGGTGAATTGTTAAAACCAACAGTAACTTTTTGAGGTCTTATTTGTAAGTTCACGGAGAACTTTAATAACGAACTTTCAGTAACTTAAAATAACAATATATTTGCCGTTTTATTGTGTATATACTGCAATATATTATTTATTGGAAACTTATTGACGTACACGTTACAAAAAACAAAACAAATATATTTTGATTTAGTCTAATAAATAAATTTTGTTGTGTATTATTTGATAGTCAAACTGTGACTGGTCTATTTTACACCAAAAATAATTTAGTTAGTTAGGTTTTCAAAATAGGAATTTACCAAGAAAAGAGTTGAGGAAAAATTACTAGACATTAACATGCAGCAATTAATAAAACCAATATAAATATATTAGTAATAAAAAGTTGGTAGATATTAACTACTCATTATTAAGTTGTCTACAATATTACGAAAATAATTATGGTTTAAGGTATATCATTGTTTAATATAGATTTATTCTAATTAGATATTTTCTTAAACCAACATTAAAGGTTTTTATGGAAACCGTCTTTAAGTAATACTTTTTAATTACTTTATGAGAAAAAAGTGACTATAATGAGAATTTTTAATAACTAATTTATAATTATTTTTATAATCGCAATTTATCCACTGGGTATATTAACCAAAAACCTAAATTTAATGAGATTAGATTAAATAACTTTTAATATGAAGAAGTAATAAGTTTTATTTTCAAATAGCTAAAATTTAATATATAAAAAAATAATTATTAGACTAAACCAATGTATGTTAGCTTGTTCTTTGGTAAATTTCCACAGTGTCTCAAAAGTAAACAAATAAGACGTGGTAAAGAAAGTCATTTAGAATTAAAATTGTCATGCTATTTATTTTTTATCATATAATTCAGATTTTTCTTTTAGCATTTACTTTTAGTATAATTTGGCGTTATTAAAATCATGATTTTAAGAAGTTTATCATTTTAATAAAGTTTTTGTATTGGCTTTTGTTTTATAGAAATAAATAGGTATAAATTAATAAAATACGAATTACCCAAATAGAAAATTTTTACCTACAGAGCAAGTCAAAGCTTTTCTATAGGTATTTTAGTTAATATAATATAAATCCATGTTAATGATGTTCAGTGTACTATTCCAGCAGAATATTGTTAGTTAAAAAAAAATTCTTTAAAAAAGATTTTTGACAATTTTGTCAAATTTTAATGAGAAGTTTAAACATTTGTATACAGGGTGCCCGGAAAGTCAACGATAATACTAAAAGGGTAGATTGAACAACCCATAAGCATCCGGAAAAACATAAAATCACCTTAATAAAAATCGTTGGTTTCCGAGATATTCACCACTTGAAATTCGTTCATTTCACCTAAATAAGGTCATAGTTTTAGATTTTGTTTTAAGTTTTGCAGCACCAAATAGCCATTGTAATAATGAAAGATCAACATTAACGTAAAAACTCTTTTTAAAAAAATCTATTGTGCGTCGACAAATAGACATTATACCTGTAATTTTTTTATATTAAACTTCCAAAAAAGTTATTCTTTATAAAATCTTTTGCTTTATTTGAAATCACAGAAGCGTTAATAAGAATCAAGATATCTTATATAATGTGACTCAAAATTATATATTTTTTAAGTGTTAATAACTCAAAAACCATTGATTTTTAACGAAGTAATTTTTTTGCCTATTTATAGCCTATTAGTGTTTTCACCAGCCTTTTTAATTATATCAGATAACTTTCGGACCCCATGCACATATTGCACATAGATTTTTTTTGCATGGAATGGATGTGGCTGTTTTGCACGTAAGAATGTAGGGGCAAGAAATTAAACTTTTGTATTTTGTGCAAAATTTTTAATAAAATCTAAGAAGCGTAACGCGTGCTATATTTCTTATTTTTTTAATCTAATTTTGCACAAAATACAAAAGTTTTATTTCTTCCCTGTAAAATTTTTTTGATGCACTCTTGATATTATATTACAAAGGGGTAGTCCAACTAAAACGCATGATTTTAATTTTAAATAAAACCAAAAGTTTTTAGAAAATACTCTTAATATTTTTAATTGTGATAGAAGGATTTATAACAATAATTATGTCTGAAACAACCGAGCCACGGCTTCGGTGGTATACCTCTATCCGATGGTTTATATTTTTAATAAATCTGAGGCATAATTGAGGTTCAATATCCTTATTGTGCCGGATTATTTTATCTTTTTGGTCTTGAATTGTTTTTGGCTTATTAACGTATACTTTTTTAATGTTCCTAAAGAAAAAAGTTTAAAGAAGTCAAAAGACAATTAACATAGCCACGACATGAGGTAACCCGGCTATTGGATTTCTTAAGTAAAAGAGCCATTGTTTCGTTGGCTGTGTGGTATTTTCCTGTTAAAACCACATATCGTTCAGATCCATATTTTTAATTTCTGGTCACATAAATTGCGGTAACTCTTGTTAATCTTATTTTCAAAGATGTACGATGCGTTGACGGCGACCGCCCATAAACCGCTCCTCTTAGTCTTTCTTTGTGGATGCATCGGCTTTTCAACAATCACCCTTGGACTCTAATTTGCCCAAATGAGGCAACTCTGCTTCTTAACGAATCCACAAAGAATGAGATCGGCATATTAAGGACAATGAAACTCAATTTTATTTCAGAGTCATTAAAAATATGGACCATTGAAGCCACCGAATGCGTGGCAAGCATTTGGTCAATATTTTGTTTTACACGCAACTTTCATACATCATTCTATCACAATAAAAAATATTTAAAAAAAAATTTGAAAACTTTTTGTTTCATTTACAATAAACATCGTGTGTTTTGGTTAGATCACCCTTTAAAAGGCTTCCGCCGAACCATTTATCGTTTAATTAAAAAATATATGAATCATCAAAATAAATACTACATTTTTGCTTTTTTATTTCTTACTTTCTAGTAAAAGCAAGTAATTCTAAAATAAAGATTTAAAGCCATAAATTGCTTTTCAACTTAAAAAAGAAATATATGATGTATGACCTTTTTATTCATCAATATCTACCTCTACCTTTTTCAGTTAAATTGCTTACTTTTGACAGACTGTGTATAAAATGCTTACTTTATGCTCATTATTAAAACTATCCATAGTCAAGTAAAAATCTGCAGGATGCCTATAAACAACATTTAAAAATAAAGCACTTTGGTATTCTCTTCATGATCCCTTGGTCACATGCGGCCGATTCCCAAACTTTTGTACTCAGGTTTATACCCGATTCACTATTTTTACAGTTTCAAAATAAACACCAAATTTACGTGCATTTATGCTAAATGTTTATTAACTATTGTATGGAGATAAAGCTTATCTTATTTACAAAATATTACAGTTTTGTAGATCTACCTAACCAAATTTCTTATTATTTTTACAATCTTATTTTTTTAAGATTCAAAATTAAATAGAAACATATGTTTTCAATTTTGTTTTTGGACATTTTACCATTTTAGGGTGTATGTTAAAGTAACAGGAATCTGTTATTATATTAATTTGAGTTTTTATAAAATTTTGATAATATTGAAAAAATTAAATACGTAAAGAAATAGGTATAATATTTAAGTTAATTGGCTCTAAAATTTCTAAAGTACTATTTTACACCAAACGCCGAATAGTACCTAGTTGTGTGTATAAATAACATAACTAAAAATCTGATAAAATACCTAATCTACGTGCTTTTTTATTAAATCCTTGTTGCTTATTAATTTTTACCATAAGCTAATATAAGTGTGTTTAAAATAAAAATACTTATAATAATTATTTTGACATTTTGTGATGTAGTTTAAAATAATTAAGGTCAAGGTAAACCTTTTTAAACTTTAAGCAGGTTTAAACATTTTGATTGAATAGTTATATTTTAAACCCTATAATAATTGTTTATTTAATTTATATATATTTGTAACACTAAGCCAGTTTAATAGTCCCTGGGCTAGTACCTAATGAAATTGACTTTATGATAATAACCCTTTTAAAACCTTTTTAGGAGGGTTCCTTTTGACGATTTTACCACGAATATTTATATCGCCATATATGGGTGCGGCGTTTTAACTCAGCCCGGCAACGTCAAATGTCTCAGGTGTCGAACTGGGCAAACGCGTCACTTTTTGTCGAGCAAGTTTACCACAATGTTATACAATTTTTAAACATTGTGCCGAAAATTGGAAGGGTTACATTTACGAAACCCGCCCAATCCAATACCCAAAACATGTAAGTGGGTCTTATGGTTTCGTGATTGTAATACTTACGATTTTTGACACAATATTTAAAAATTGCATGTAAAACATTTTGGTAAACTTCTGCGACAAAAAAGTGACACGTTTGCCCAGTCCGACACCAGAAACATATGACATTCGAGGTAGACTCGTTAAAAGGAACCGCCCTAAAAGGTTTTAAAAGTGTTATTATTATGAAGTCAATTTTATTACTGGCCCAGGGACTATAATGTTTGGTTATAGGCTCTTTTTTAATTGAGTTAAAAACAATTTATTAATAGCTGCATGGTATATAATATGTATAAGCAATGGATTTAAAGTTATGCATTATAATACCATCACTACCAATAAACGTTTATTTCTTTATTGTGCAAAGAGTCTGAATTATCTCTGTGAAAATATTTATTTATTGGATCTTTCACCAAATTAATTTTAACTTGATTATGACTAAATATAAAGTATACTTCCAAATGGCACATTTGTTTTATATTGCAATGATAAGAAAAATGGTTTAGGAAATACTATTTTACATTAAATATATAAATACAGTTTGGTTTTGAAGAACCGAGCGTTTGGGGTTTGAGAATCGACAGCATTTGGGTACTTTACAGTCGACAACGTTAAATACTTTTTATTTCTAAGAAACAACTATATTATTATTATTAAATTTTAAAAACGTTTTTTTAATGTAACGTACCTGATTTTACAGCCCCGAGATCAACTTAAGTAAACTAAAAATTTTTAATATCCAAAATGATTAATTTTGAAAAGGAACTAAATTTTTTAACGATAACTAAGCTTTAACTAAATCGTAATTGAACGGCAGTCTTTCGAATTTCGGCAGTTTCGAATAAACTTTAGGAACAGCAAAATCACTATCTCATAGCCTAGCTGTAGGCTAAGATAACTTTCTCCCGGGACCAATTGTGAATGTGACTTAACTATTGCGGGATGTGAAGGAATACTTTTTTGATTTAATTTTATTTACAATTTGTAAATTTGCGGATCGAATAGCCATTTTCTTATCATTTGCAATATAAAACAAATGTGCCATTTGGAAGTATACTTTTATATTTAGTCATAATCAAGTTAAAAATTAATTTGGTGAAAGATCCAATAAATAAATATTTTCACAGAGATAATTCAGACTCTTGGCACAATAAAGAAATAAACGTTTATTGGTAGTGATGGTATTATAATGCATAACTTTAAATCCATTGCTTATACATATTATATACCATGCAGCTATTAATAAATTGTTTTTAACTCAATTAAAAAAGAGCCTATAACCCAAGCATTATAGTCCCTGGGCCAGTGCATAAAATTGACCTCATAATAATAACACTTCTTAAAACCTTTTAGGGCGGTTCCTTTCAACTGAGTCTACCTCCTCGAATGTCATATGTTTCTGTGTGTCGGACTGGGGCAAACGTGTCACTTTTTTTGTCGCAGAAGTTTACCAAAAATGTTTTTACATGCAATTTTTAAATATTGTGTCAAAAATCGTAAGTATTACAATCACGAAACCATAAGACCCACTTACGTAATGTTTTGGGTATTGGATTGGCGGGTTTCGTAAATGTAACCTCTTCCAATTTTCGGCACAATGTTTAAAAATTGTATAACATTGTGGTAAACTTGCTCGGACAAAAAGCGACGCGTTTGCCCAGTTCGACACCTGGTGACATCTGACGTTGCCGGGCTGAGTTAAAAACGCCGCACCCATATGTGGCGATATCAATGGTTTCAAAAGTGCAAATTTACCGTGCTGGAACCCCAAAAGGTTTTAAAAGGGTTATTATCATAAAGTCAATTTCATTAGGTACCAGCCCAGGGACTATTAAACTGGCTTAGTGTCACAATATATATATAAATTAAAATAAACAATTATTATAGGGTTTAAAAATATAACTATTCAATCAAAATGTTTAAACCTGCTAAAGTTCCAAAAAGGGTTTACCTTGACCTTAATTATTTTAAACTACATCACAAAATGTCAAAATAATTATTATAAGTATTTTTATTTAAAACACACTTATATTAGCTTATGGTAAAAATTAATAAGCAACAAGGATTTAATAAAAAAGCACGTAGATTAGGTATTTTATCAGATTTTTAGTTATGTTATTTATACACACAACTAGGTACATTCGGCGTTTGGTGTAAATAGTACTTTAGAATTTTAGAGCCAATTAACTTAAATATTATATACCTATTTCTTTACGTATTTAATTTTTCAATATTATAAAAATTTTATAAAAACTCAAATTAATATAATAACAGATTCCTGTTACTTTTTTTATACACCCTAAGCCCGGAA
>JACEGR010011522.1:0-14661 GCA_014170235.1 Listronotus bonariensis | reverse complement strand
CAACATACAGGGTGTTATTTAATAAGTGTCCGATATTTCAGAGAGTGATTTTTAAGTATTTTTAAGGTAAAAAGTTCCTATGAACGTGTGGTCTAAGATGCTTCGCTTTCAAGAAACAGGGTGTCAAAGTTTTATTTTTATTTATGTTTTTCTGCATAATTTCCTAAATAATGCCAATTTCCGAACGAAAATTGGTACCTGGGGGTTTTTGACATGACAAATTTAAATTTGTTCTTAATTTAGCTCTTACTTGTAGAGGGCGCTAGCCACATGTATATTCTCACTTTCAAAGGCTCATGAATTTTTGTACAACCCTGTATTTACATTTTTGTTAAAGAAATGGATTCCTTAGTCATTTTTACGTAAAAAGGTACTCTTATTAGATGACGCTAGGAGCAACCGTTTTCGAAATATTTTAGTTTAAAATAATCGATGCATACGCTTAGTAATAAATATGCTAAGTAAAGACCGATACTTGATAAAACTGTCATTTTCGGCGGTCTTTACTTAGCATATTTATTACTAAGCGTATGCATCGATTATTTTAAACTAAAATATTTCGAAAACGGTTGCTCCTAGCGTCATCTAATAAGAGTACCTTTTTTACGTAAAAATGACTAAGGAATCCATTTCTTTTAACAAAAATGTAAATACAGGGTTGTACAAAAAGTCATGAGCCCTTGAAAGTGAGAATATACATGTGGCTAGCGCCCTCTACAAGTAAGAGCTAAATTAAGAACAAATTCAAATTTCTCATGTCAAAAAACCCCCAGGTACCAATTTTCGTTCGGAAATCGGCATTATTTAGGAAATTATGCAGAAAAACATAAATAAAAATAAAACTTTGACACCCTGTATCTTGAAAGCGAAGCATCTTAGACCACAGGTTCATAGGAACTTTTACCTTAAAAATACTTGAAAAATCACTCCCTGAAATATCGGACACTTATTAAATAACACCCTGTATAAACCCATTTTAGGAAATATTTATTCTTGATCGATACGACGAAAATTTATTTTCAGAACAACCGGTTCATCAAAATAAATTCACAAACGTCCATAAACACATCTATTGCATTTCCCAAACCGTTAAGCCATTGTCGACCACAAACGCAGGATATTAATTCACCGAGACATTTCCGATGCAGACGAGTCACGTGACGCATATATCTACGCTCTCTCTATAATGGCTCTGTCCATATTAATAATGTGTTGGCATCTATGAAAAGGTTATGGGGCAGTAATCAATTGCAAATGGCCGCTTAATGTTGCTTAGCGGTCGGTATGGATGAAAAATATAATTTTTGGACTTTTGGGACTACAGTGGCTTTCAAACAGGGACTAAAGTAGTATATTTAATCCCTAGAGACTAAAGTGTGTCACAGCAACAAACAATATTAAAATGTGAAATCTAACACAAAAGTATTAATTTCTTTATCACAACACTATTTTAGTGTGATATTAAAGTGACAATTTAGATCATTAATTTATAATGTCATTGCCAAAACTGAACAATTTTATACGGGAATTTTAAAAAGAATCCTCGCATTTCATTTTAGTTTACAGCTAATTCCAACACATGCACTCACAGTTACTCAAGACAATAAAACAAATTTTTCTACATTTAGAAAATAATTTATGACAAAAATATTAGGATTTAATTAAATGCATAAATATTCCTCCATTAACTGCCAGACAATAACCCAAACGATTATAAAACTCATTTTTTACGTTGGCTAGTTGGTACATCGATATTTTGGCACATTAAGCGGAAATAGCATTCCTTAGCTGGACTAAATTTTCATATTTTTTATTGGTAGCTTAGTTTTTAAATGTCCCCATAGAAAAAATCGTTTGGCGAATGATCACGTCGATTTTCTTCACATTTGCAATTATTGATTACTGTGCCTGTAGTTTCAAATTTTTTATCGTCCGTTCTATTGTCGATTTACTTAGTATTGGCCTATTGGGAAAATAGGCTGCAAACATGTCCGCTACTCTTCGATAACTATTTCCCTGGTAAAACCATTTTATAATAGTAATTTTTTCTTGATTTAAGTAGTTCATTATTTAAGAATGATGTGACATTGATCTGACAACTTGAGAGTAAGAGGTTAAATAATTTTTCTAGTATTTTATTATAAACTTCTAATAATACAAGGCGGGTAAGAAGATAGGAGATTCGTAACTTATTTTAGCATTTATCTCTTAGCTCGCGGACTGAGAGGAGCTGAAAAAACTTTTCGTGTTCTTTAAAAAATCCTAATTATATTTTCTTCTAAAATAATTAGGGGAGCCAATATTGGACCACTTCAAAATTTATATGGGATTCCCTATGTCCCGCTCGACGGAGCAACACCCGGTATATACTTTTCTTTTATATTTTTTGATGTAGAATCTGTCCTTAAATTTTCTTAATAACATTCTGTAACGCCCTGTATATATCGATATATCATATTTTTCTATTTATCAGTTGTAATAATAGTCCCTGAGCCAGTAGTGAAATTTACTTAGTGATAATAACACTTTTTAAACCTTTTTAGTGAGGTTCCTTTGACGAGTCTACCACCAATATTCATAACGCCATATATGGAAGTGGCGCGTTAGCCCAGCCTGTCAATATTAAATGTTTCGGGTGTCGGACTGGGCGAACGCGTCACTTTTGTCGAGGCAAGTTTATCACAATGTTTTACATGTAATTTTTAAACATTGTGCCAAAATTCGTAAGGGTTACAATTACGAAACCCGCCTAGTCCGATACCCAAAACATGTCCATGGGTCTTATGGTTTTGTAATTGTAATAATTACGATTTTTGGCACAATGTTAAAAAACTGCATGTTAAATATTGTGATAAACTTGTCCGACAAAAAGTGACGCGCTTGCCTGGTCCGACACTCAAAACATTTGACATTGACGGGCTGGGTTAACCCGCCGCGCCGCTTCCATATATGGCGGTATAAATATTTGTGGTAGACTCTTTAAAAGTAATCGATCTGGCGCAGTCTAGCGGATTTCCTTTATTTTGCTTGTGCGCAGCTAAATTTATAAAATAAGATCTTTTGATACAATACCAAATATATTCATTAGAAGTGTAATTAAGAAAAACTGACACTTCTGTAAATTTCAGTTTCTTCTTAAAAAATTTTTAGCACAATATAAAATATAAAGTCAATACCGTTGGCTGGATGGCATACCAGCAATTGTTTTAAAAAAGTGCTCTAGAACTTGCACCAATCATAATTCGGCTCTTTCGAATTTCTTACGACACAGGTATCTTTCCGGAGAGCTGGAAAGCTGCACGTGTTCAACCTATTCCCAAGAAAGGATCTAAATCTCTTCCATTTAACTACAGACCAATTTTAATTCTCTCAGTTCTTTGTAAAGTAATGGAAATATAATTAATTCACAAATTTTTTGCATGACAGGCAGTATGGATTTCGCCACAAAAGATCTACAGCAGATCTTCTTTCCTTCGTATCACACTGTTGGAATAAGTCTCTTGAGTTTTAAGGTGAGTCCCAGATCGTTGCTCTTGATATATCCAAAGCTTCTGACCAGGTCTGGCATGCCGCACTTCTTAATAAACTTCCATCCTATGGTCTTTCAACTAAACTCTGTACTTGGCTCTCTAGTTATCTATCTGATCGACGTATATCAGTTAGTGTGGACGGCCATTCTTCAAGCTTTCAGTTCTGGCACCAACATTGTTTCTTCTTTACATCAACGACCTTCTCTCGGCCACAACTAATTTTATCCATAGTTTCGCTCGACGATAGTACCCTTCACTCCAGTTTTCAGATTCCTAAATCAATCACTAAACCTGACTTGAAAAACAAACGCAGAGCGATGCAGATATCTCTTTCGCAGGATCTTAATTTAATATTGGATTGGGGCGCCAAAAATCTCTTCCATTTTAATGCATCCAAAACACAATCATGTTCCTTGTCGCGAAAAGAGTTATCCAATACTTATCCTCTATTTATGAGCGGCCAAGTTTTACAGAGCAAAGACACCTTCAATCTTGTGGGCGTCACATTTGAAAGTAACCTTAACTGGCATAAACACATTGTATCTATAGCCACGGCAGCTTCAAAAAGCTTGGATTTCTCCTTTCGAGCCAAATAGTATTTTTCCGCTTCTAATTTATACACTTTATATGTGTCCCAAATCCGACCTCCCTTGGAATATTGTTTCCATATCTGGGGCATGGCGTCCCCCACAACCTTAAGCATTCTTGATTCTATTCAAAGAAGAGCTATTCGTCTCATTAATGATCCTTCACTTACAGAAAGGCTTCCTCTCTTGTCCATCGTCGGGCTGTGGGGGATATATCGCTTTTTTATAGGTACTTCCATGGCTTCTGCTCTGAAGAATTGTTCATTATAGTTCCCAACAGAGAAACTCGTGGTTCCGCGCGTATGCATCCCTATACGGTCCAACTGGACAGGCCTCGAACTTTTCACTTTGTTCGTTCTTTTATCCCTAGAGTTTCTAGATTGTGGAACCTGCTGCCCGCGGAGGTCTTTCCTTCCCTCCAAATGTTCAAGTATTTAAGTCCCGTGTCAACAAACTCCCTCTTACCTCGCTTAAGACATCCACGGTACGTTAGTATGTAGGCTTTTAGCCTTCGTGGTTTGTCCAAAGATAAAAAAAATACCGTTACCAACTACAAAATGGCGGTAATCAAAAAATTACCCTGATGTGGATGGCGATATTTCAGAAACTTATAAACTTAGATATATCCAATGTGGTTTGTTCTTAAAGATTTTTTAAAGATCTTTGTCATGGCGATATATTATACAGAGTGCATCATTAAAAAATATATACTTTTGTTCAACCCTGTAAATTAACTGTTATATTGAATGAATTGGTTTTCTTTTTTTCTTGTAATAAAAAAGGTGTTTGACAGACTAGATAAGGATGGTGGATAGGTGAGATATTCTGGTCACATAGCAGGGGAACTTCTATATATTTGTAAACTTTTGTAAACACTGCAGCTAAAGAAAGTTTTCTGTTATATTTACATAATACAATCTGTCTTTCCTAAAAAAAATATATGATAAAACTTATTGTGTAAAGTACATTTTTTTTTGACGGAAGACATACCTATAAGGTTTTATGTTAAATACACTAGTTAAAAAAAATAAGGATTTTACAAAAAACAATAATTTTTTAAAGTGTTTTTTAAGTGGCGTTATTTTTGCTAAAAAAATATAGTTTTGAGATCTTACGATGAAAAATTAAGAATCGTGTACCGCAATTCTAATGAATACAAAAAAACCTTTTTTTTTTTGGGGATTACGAACAAAGTGCGCAAAGTGATACTTTCCCGCATGCAAAAGCAGTTAGAAAAACAACGCAAATCAAAGTTCGGTTAGGCTTTAAGTGTGGGAAAGAGATTTTGCGCAAGTGTTAGGAACAATATTTTTTAGAAGTGTCTTAAAATAGTAGAGACATATTTTTTTTTAACACGCTTTTATTAGCTTAGGTTGTATGTATGTATGTATGTATGTATGTATAGGTGTATGTATGTATGTATGTATTTATGTATGTATGTAACGGAATCTTTAAGCTTAATTTTCACCAACTTCCAGCGATTCGATTTCTTTGAAACTTTGCACACATATCAAGGACCCATGACAATGCAATAATCTGCAAACAGTATCCCGCTGATTAGGATCACCAGGATAAATAAATTCCTTTATAGATTTACTGTAGGAGAGTGACAGCAGAAAGAGCTAGTCCGCGATCTGCGCATGCGTGCTTTCGGACGTACTCTCAGCATAAGGCTGACAGAAACTTGTTCGGAGTAGTTGCGTTCTGAAACCCCAACAGTGAAGCTTACAATAAAATGATTAGATTACAAAATAGTTCGTGAAACATTTCAATATCACATGTCCGCAGAAAACTAATCGAACTAAAAATAAAAAATAAATAATAGCTTAAAAATCTAAAAACACGCTTTTATATGCAACCGAACTAAAAAATTAGAAAATAATTGTTCATTACAAAGAGTTTTGTATTACAGTAATAAAAGGTAAAACAATGAATAATAATTATATCCCTCAAAATAGAATTATAATAAAATTTAAGATAATAACAGAATAATTCACTTTAGAATAAAAGCGTGGGATGCTTAATATATTAAATGTAAATTATTTCATTTGTAAATATCTATGAGGGACAAGTTATAAAAAAATAGTAAATGCACCCCACGCTTTTTACTCTGAAGTGAATTATTCTGTTATTATCTTACATTTTATTATAATTCTATTTTGAGGTATATAATTATGATTCATTGTTTGACCTTTTATTACTGTAATACAAACTCTTTGTAATGAAAAATAATTTTCTAATTTTTAGTTCGGTTGCTTATAAAGGCGTGTTTTTTTAGTTTTTTTTTAACTATTATTTATTATTTTAATCTTCATTGACGTCAAATATGAAAAACGTCCTACTCGAAATATCGCCTATGTGGTAACAAATTTTTCGTAATAAAAAGTCCTTTAGGATATGCTAACGAGCCTCCCTCGTTCATTAAAAAAAGGAGTTATGGCCATAAATAGGATTTTGCAAACTTTGACTCTGCCCTGAGAATTCGTAAGAAACAAAAGACGATTAATTTAATTTTTCCATGGCTAGTTGACCTAAAATAAACAGTTTTAGCTCATGGCATTCCGGATTGGAATTTAAAAAATTTAAATATTTGACAGCAGAAGTATCAAAAAAATGACACGTGAGGTGTTATTGTATTCAGAATATAATATTTTATTAAAATAAGATAAAATATAGCAGGGGTGCCATTTAAAATTTAAAAATAGCATTTGTTTTCGGTAAAACTGAAAGTAATAAAAAACAAGTAAATAGATTAATCAATTTACAAATTATATCAAATAATTTTATACCAATTTTAAATTTTCTATCGTAAAAGGTTATAGGTATGGGAGAAACCACCTGTGAAAACAAACCCGGTATACAGTGTGTCCAACATAAGGATCCTAAGCATGTGAATCTCAGTAACTATTGGAGATACAGCTTAGGTTAAATTAGGAAAAAGTTGTGTTTTTAAAGCTTATTTACATGCCGTTTAAAAACTTGAAAAATTTTGATGGCCTGCTGAGATATTTGGCAAAAACAAACATTTGACTATATCGATTCTATTTTTTTTACTTTATTAGAAGAGATATAAAAAACACCTTTTCATTGGCACTTTTTAGCTACTACATGATGGTATTTTTAGATTTTATACCCGACGTTTCGTTTTCAAGAAACCATCATCAACTTTATTTTTTTATATGGCTCGAAAAAAAGTACACCCTGTATCTGATCCCATTTTTTATTACAAATTCAACGATGTATCACATGTCATATTTTAATTTTTAGTTAAAAGAAAAATTGCATTTTTTCTATTTTTTAAAGTTATTTTTAAGTAGGCCTTGCAAACGAATGCTTGGACGTTAATACCTGTTACCGTATCTGCCACATAATTAATTATCATAATAAAATAGTATGTGTCGTTATTACCCTGTTTGTCAAGTTGTTGTTTTTAGAGCAATTGTTCTTATTGTTACTGTTGTCTTTATAAGCAATACGCGTAACTAGGCTCAACAAAATCCGCGTTTTAAGAAAATATCGAAACATCAAGAACGTTTTGGGTTTAATATGTGTTGTGGAATTTTAAGAACTAAAATACCAGGTCCATGTATTTACCTTAATTCATTAACTGCAGAAATGATACGTTCATTTATTTTTGCAGCACAAAATGTGGCATGTTAGCATGTCAAACTTATCTTCATGGCTATAATGGCCATCCTGCATATTCGACCGCAATAATACAATAAGATATTAACTATTCACCAATAAACAATAATAGAGACAACAGTAACAATAAGAACAATTGCTCTAAAAACAACAACTCGACAAGCAGGGTAATCAGGACAAATACTTTTTTATAATAATATTAAATTATGTTACAGATACGGTAACAGGTATTAACGTCCAAGCATTTGTTTGCAAGGCCTACTTAAAAATAACTTAAAAATATAGAAAACATGCAATTTTTCTTTTAACTTAAAAATTGAAATGTGATACATTGTTGAATTTGTAATAAAAAATGGCATCAGATACAGGGAGTACTTTTTTCGAGCCATATAAAAAAATAAAGTTGATGATGGTTTCTTGAAAACGAAACGTCGGGTATAAAATCTAAAAATACCATCATGTAGTAGCTAAAAAGTGCCAATAAAAAGTGTTAATCGTTTTTTATATCTCTTCAAATAAAGTCAGAAAAAATAAAATCGATATAGTCAAATTTTCGTTTTTGCCAAATATCTCAGCAGGCCATGAAAATTTTTCAAGTTTCCAAACGGCATATAAATAAGCTTAAAAAAACACAACTTTTTCCTAATTTATCCTAATACCTCCAATAGGTACTGAGACTTCCATGCTTAGGATCCTCATCTTGGACACACTGTATATTCTTTAAGAAAATGTTCCCAGGAAGAAAAAAGTGCACCTTTCTTCCTTGTATCATAAATAACAATCTTGAATATTTACCAATAAACGTCAACGACACGAAAACCTTCGACATTATCAGCAAGGCAAATGAACTCGGTACGAAATAAACTTCACCGTCAAGGCAACAAAACAAACGTCGCCATTACACAAAGTAATAGGCCCTTCAACCCTTCACAGGCTAGTGACCGTAGTTAACAACAGATGGCGCAAACATCTAAAGAGCTCTGTATGTAGTATGTGTATATCTGCGTAATAATAAGACAATAGAACCCCTATAAATAGGGCGGGTATATAAGTACGCTTATGCGGTAGAGACGAGAGCCCGTTAAGCGATAGGCTTTTGTCTAAAAGGGTTGATGTTCGGTACATGACAATTTTGTACTTCATATGGTTTCGGCGAACAAGGGATAATAAGAGTTTAATTTGGGGTTAACTAAGGGATAAAAAATGTGTACTTTATTTTATTTTTAAGTTTAGTTACTATTATATTTGTTATTATGTAATAGCATAAAGTAACATACCTACGGATAAGAGAAACCATGGCATGCTAAAATTTTCGTACCGCTTTTGCGGCAGGCTTGTCATTTTTCCAGTTTACACTTTAAATGCGTCGAGTCGAAGCCTCGCCTCGTGTAACATCAGCGGTGGGGAGACACGTAAGCTTACTGAAATGACTAACTGCCTATATTTCAACGAGAAACGAATAAAATTATATTGGGAGTTTTCGCATGACCTGTCCTTAAATCGGCTATTCCATGATAACTCTTATAATTTCCTTACTCTATGGTAATAGTAACCAGGGCGCAGTCAGGGGTGGAGTTATAGTTCTTTTCACGTTCTAAGAAAGAAGGCTTGGAATGCGATAAACATGACATTTTTAAAAATAAGGGTACTTTACTCTTAAGCAGTTTTTATCCTTTTGACCTACCCTGTAGACCATAGAATGTTTAATAAAACTAACTACCGTTAATACAGTATGAGACCATAGACTAACTTTTTAAAAATACAATTTTCTAACAGATTTCCCATTTGTTGCACACTTAATGAAGCAAATTGTATAGATTTTTTAGTTATTTTAAAATCAAATGCCAAACGGCTTTTGGGACCTTGTTTGGTAAAAATGTTAAAGGACAGTGACCAAATATTGAATACCATTTTGTTTTTACACAGAATTTGCATACAAATTATAAATAAAAAACTTTTTGTAGTAATTATTAACAATCATACATTTGTCCTTTATTTTCTAAAAAATTTTAGTTACATTGATTAATTTTAATCAATAAAAAAAAACAAAAAAATGATAAGGGTATCTAAATATGGAATAGGTATGTACACCATATATGGAATACTATAAACTAGACTGGGCCAAAAAAATCGACTTTTATTATTTTTTTGAAAAATATATCAAAAATATTGTTTAGGTGGACAAAAAGAAAATATTGTAAAGATTTGAACACTGATAATATTATTTAGAGGTCCTTCCCCTTTAATTTAGTATAGTAGTATTTAAAAAAAACTTAAAAAGTTATGAGAAAGGATAAAACAAAACGTTACTACGGCAACGAAAGGGCTTGCTCTACTGGCATGTTACCACTTCTATTTGCGAATGGGCATTATAAAAAAAAAGAGACAAATCCCTCTAATTGCGTGTGTGAGTTTTCGTTTAAAAGAATTTCTGCTATTCCATATTAAGGATACTATTCCATATTTGGTCACTTTCCTCTATAACAAACTTACAATGTCCTTGCCAATCATATACTCTTAAGCTATGAAATTCACTATATAAAGTGTATGTTATAAAATTTTAAATTATAAGAACCTGATTAACCATGCTGTAATAATTTAAATCATAAAATACTCAGTACGAGTCAGATTTTTTAGAGTCACACACATCTGGCTCATATATTACCGTCAACTGTGACCTCAAAACGAATTTTTTATTCTCTAATAAATAGCCTCGCATTGCGTTCCTTGCATTAAAACCCAAGTTCGAAAAATTGGTGTCGAAAAATCTCCAAAATACATATGTTTCAATCATAGACTCTCAAGTTACGAATTTCGCTAGAAAGTGTAAGTTATAAAATTTCAAATTATGAAATCCCGATCTTTAAACTACACAAGTACTTAATTTTTGGGGTATATTTGAACCAATATATTGTTTTATATTACATTAGGAATCCTAGAAATGATTCTGTAATAATTTTTACTATAAAACACTCAGTGCAAGTCAGATTTTTTTAAAGTCACACACATCAGCAGCGGGACTTCTAGCTCTATAGAATTCTACACCTTGCTTTCTATCATAGATTTCTTCTTGAGAAGTCGATAATTGCACTTCTTGGTACTCTGTGTCACAATAGACTAAACATCGAAAATGTTCGTAAAATGTCTATATGTGTACTAGTACTTCTATGTATAAGATGCAAGACGAAAAAGGACACACATACAGCTATTGCGAATTGGATTTACGGAATATCATTACTAAGCAATCGAGTTTTTAAATAATGTTTTTAACACGGGAAAAAGGGTTAGTTTTTAATCGATTTGTATTTAATTTTATTTGCTTCTACTTTTGGAGTCAATTTTGCACTATGGCATTAGCAGTTATTATGTCTATCGGATACTCCCTCCTTTTATGAAATAATTTTTTTCTGAAGACTAAATTAACCTTTTTTTAAAATAAATATATATCAATGTTTCCTAATGTGAATAATTTAAATCAATGTAGTGTACAAGAATGGAGTACTTTATTTTTATGCTAACAATTAAAAAAACTTGTTTCTTTAATCTAAAAAATGTTTTATTTTTTAGATTAAAGTAGAAAATTTTCAAATTGTTAACAAGGCCAGAGATAACTTACCTTTTAACATAAGAGAATTTCAGAAGGCAAAAGAAGCTTTAAGAATGCAGTATAGGTACTTAGATATAAGGTTTCCTCAGATGCAAAGGAATTTGAGAGTGAGATCGAAACTGTTGATGAATTTGAGGAAGTTTCTAATAGAAAATAATTTTATAGATGTTGAGACACCGACTCTCTTTAAAGCTACTCCTGGGGTATGTTTTTTTATTATTCATACTATTTTGTAGGCCCTGTATTATACAAGACTTACTAATTGGCTTTTTTGGCAAAATAAATAATAAAATAATACCTATTTTTTATTGATCAATATTTTAGGGTGCACAAGAATTTATAGTTCCAACACGGTTTCCAGGAAAATTCTACTCTCTAGTACAAAGCCCACAACAATTTAAGCAAATGCTGATGGCGGGAGCTTTAGATAGATACTTTCAAATTGCTAAATGTTATAGAGATGAGGGAGCTAGGTAAGTAAATACTTAATATGTGTAACTGAGCAGCAGATTGGTAGGAATACACTTTTGAAGATTTTTTAACCTTTAAGTAATGACTTTTAATGTCCAGTTTTACAATTGCAAGTTCAGCTTGTGATCAGTTGGACTTAATTGGTGGTTGAACCTGCCCATTTAAAATATATTGCTGTCAGGTAAATGCTAAAAGTGACAGCAATATATGGGCATTTCTCTGTAAGCTCGTACAAATGCTGTCCCTGGAAAATATATAGATTTCTTTATAATACATTTATTAACTGTTTACTATATGTACTTTCAACAATTTCTTCGTAAATCTAATTTTTGGGTGAATATACAGTCTTGGGTACAACCAGGGGACTATTTTTTTAGAGGTTCTATCAATCCTAGGAAAAAAATTAAAACAGTTATGGTTCTAAAAATAATGGGCCCGTAAAGTTTTAGGATTAAAGTTTGTAACAATTATTTTCTTTATACTATTTTTTTTGAAGATATATTTATTGAAATTAAAGAGGAGATTCGGACTTTTATATTTTTATTTCATTTATTTGCAATATGTTTCTGGCAGTACTATCTCTGTCCTTTTCAAGTGTTCACTCTAACTTATAACTTACTTATGAAATAAATATTAATGATCCTTTACTTACTCAAAGACTTCCTTCTCTTGCCCATCGTCGAGCTGTGGGAAATCTATCGCTCTTCTATAGATACTTTTATGGCTTCTGCTCCGACGAATTATCCAGTCTAGTCCCTCCTCTTGCAGTTCCCAACAGAGAAACTCGTGGTGCCGCGCGTATGCATTCCTATACAGTTCAATTGGACAGGCCCCGAACTTCCCATTTCGTTCGTTCTTTTATCCCTAGAGTTTCTAGACTGTGGAACCTACTGCCAGCGGAGGTCTTTCCTTCCCTCCAAATCTTCAAGTTTTTAAGTCCCGTGTCAACAAACTTCCTCTTACCTCGCTTAAGACACCCACGGTACGTTAGTATTTAGGCTTTTAGCCTAAATACTAACGTACTGAAAGTCATATGCAGGTAAGTTTGTTTCTGGTTAGCGAACTGGAGGGAGGAGACTCCGCGGCGGCCACGTGCAAACTCTAAGGGAACAAGACGGTGGGCCTGGCTCAATTGAACTGTATAGAATGCATGCATGCCAATCTGTTGAGAGGAACTCTGCAGAGAACTGAATATTGGGACGAGAAAGCAAAGTATCCTGAAGAGCGATGAATTTCCGCAGCTCGATGAAAGGAAAGGAGTGGCGGTGAGTAAAAAAGGATCATTAATATTTATTTCATGAAGTAAATTGAAGTGAACGCGGAGACGAGATAGTACTGCCAGAAATGTGTTGCCCAATGGCTGAGAATAATGTAAAGAGTCGAATCTCCTCTTTAATTTCGATAATGCCTTTCTTCATGAGTAGCAAAGAAAGGTAATTTGTTACAAGCAATCTATTACGAGCAGAACCACAACTGTTTTAATTTTTCCTAGGATGACAGAACACTCTATGGTCCCCTGGTGCTGCCCAGGCTCGCCCAAGAGCCGATTTGAGTGGCTACATAGTGGCTGATATATGTATTAGAAAATCATATTTTCAGGGTTTGTGACTAGCCTTGACTTACAGAAAATGCTTATGCTATTACTGTCTACTTTGTATTACCTGACGGCACAACTATATTAAAATGGGCGTTCAACGCAGTGAAACCCAGCTGATCGCAACTGGCTTTTACGGTGGCTGGACATTAAAGGGCAAGAAAAATCTTCAAAGCATTCCTGACACTACTGGTCACCTGTGTTACCCACACAACCACCATCTACCGGCGGTAACAATTTGGCTATCTGGCTTTCCGCCTGATCCTTTGCTTAAATTGTTTATTGAGGCTTTAAATACTAAGAGAGTATTTTCACAAGGCTAATCGTTGTTTACTCAAACTAACTTGTGCACCCTAAAATATTGATCAGCATAAAAAATAGGTATTATTTTATTATTTATTTTGCCAAAAAAAAACCAGTGTAAGAAGTCTTGTATATACAGGGCCTGAAACTAGTATGGTACAATAACAGCAAAGGAAGTAACTTTGAGAAGAGTCGATATATTTCCTATAGGTATTTTCTATTGAGCACTTTCTCAGGCTAAATCGGCGATGCTCTCAGCTAAAAACAGAGCCACATACCGATGTAGGAAACTCTGCGCTGCGAGAACTACTCTTGTGTTGAGTGAGTATCTTAACATTTGTTGAAGAATTTTCTATAAAGATGAGACGTTTTTAGATAAGAAACAGTTTTATTGTTGGCGCAAAAATAAAACCGAATAGCGCTTACTACGATGATTTAAATTATTCACGACCAGAAACATTGTCTCTATTGTGCAAAAAAGGTGGTAGTCTTCAAAAAATTATTTCATAAAAGGAAGTCTCAGGCTAGACATAATAACTACTTAATATATAATTACAAAAGATTATTTCCCAGAAACAGAGCAAATAAAGTAAAATACAAATCGATTAAAAACTAACCCTTTTCCGTGTTAAAAAAACATTATTTAAACTCATTTTTGTATTGATATTCCGGCAAATCAGATACAACCTGCTTCCATGTGTCGCTTTCGTCTTGCATCTATAAATATGGTGATTTTACGGGCTCATTTCGATGTTTGTGTGACACAGGCACAAGAGTGCACAGTGCCTCGACAGAGAAAATCTATGATAGCTGGGTGTAAATTCTATAGAAGTAATAACAAAAAATCTGACTTGCGCTGAAGACATGTTTTTATAGTAAAAATTACAGAAATCATTCTTGTGATAACTCTGAGGTGGAACTTGT
>JACEGR010011521.1:0-14666 GCA_014170235.1 Listronotus bonariensis | reverse complement strand
AGGCTGGTTAAAGCGCCGCTTACATATATGGCGATATAAATATTTGAGGTAGACTCGTTAAAAGGAACCTTCCTAAAAAGGCTCTAAAAGTGTTCTTATCATGAAGTCAATTTAAGTACTGGCCCAGGGACTATTAACGACAATTGAAGAGTCGAGTAAATAAAGTAGGTAAGGGACCATTTTTAAAAATTTGATTTTTCTATATAAATAAAAGGTATAAGTGACAACCTAGGACAACAACATTTTTTTAATGAAAATGTAAAATTAAATAATGCTACTTTTTCAGTTTAAACCTATTAAAATTTTAAAGTGACTTTTTTCCAACTTTTGATTTAGTTATTTGTCCCCTTTATTTACTCAACTCTTTGGTTGTTTTGCTCAATTATTGAGAACGTTGCAAAGTAGATTTTGCAGTTTAGGTTTATGTCCCTACTACTTTTAAAAGAGAATACCAAAATTGACATAATTTGCACCTTAAGATTTTTGCAAATCTGCTTAATAATAGGTCACCAAACACCTGGTTTTCCAATTGCTTAAAAAATGCGATATATAATTTTGGGTTTTAAAAAAGCAATAAACTTAAGAGCCTAAATATATATTTTTAAAAAGCTCAAAAAGATACTAATAAACATAAATAAAAATATACAGGGTATTCCATAAGAAACATAAGTTGGGTAATTCTTTCAAAAACGTCTAAAAATAAAAGAAAAATTATAATTACATAACAATATTCTATGGAAAAAACACACAAATAACCTATATAAAGTCTTTTTATAGCTTTAACAGCAAACGAGTTATTTAAAGTTGTAAAAATAGGCAAATTCTGAAAATCACCCTGTAGCTCCAAGATAGATCGCAATAGCCCTAAACTGTTTTCACTACAGTAGTTGTAAAAAAAAAAGACATTGAGGGTCCTACAGTGAGGATATTAAAAGAATTCCCCCACTTTATCTTTTAAACGGGAAAATATATTGAGATTGGGTAAAATCTGGGTGAAAAGGTGTCACTTAAACTATTCTTCGACATAAAAATAATTTCAGTCACGTCGCCTAGTGCCAAGGGGGCACTAGCAACTTTTTTTTAAATATAGCACCTTACATTAAAGCCATTTTGATTCTCTACTCATCACCGTTTTTTTTTAATCGTTCCAGTTGTACTAGAAATACAAGGGCTTGAAGTTTAGGTCCAATTTGTACAGGGTGTCCCGATTTCGTTGCAATTGCAGTGTATCTTGGTTATTATTAGAGATAGAGGCTTGCGGTTTTCGCGAATTGTTGCTACTTTTGATAAAACAAAAGATGACACCAAAATATTTTTCATGGCCCTCTTCGTGTCTGACATACAGGGCAAAATTCATTTTTTTTTCATTTTCGGCCCCCTATATTTTAGTTGTCTTATAACTTACAACAAAAGTAGAAACTAATATTAGTAGACTTTTTACGTAGAATCCATTGGTGTGGTTATATATTTTTTTAAATTTTATATTTTTGAAAGATATGAACAAAACATATGATTTTTTTAATGGAACACCCTGTATATTTTTGATTCATTAAATTAAAGCAAATAAGAGCTTTTTAAAAATAAATAATACTTAATAGTTACTTCATATTTATAGACCCTTAATTGATGTTTTTAATTTTAAAATTGAATTTCGCATAGTGGCCATGATATAGACTTAAAACAAAGAAATAATCTAAGCTCTCAATTTATATTTTGTTTAAATTTTACAGCAATATAAAAGTTTTAACTACTTCACCCCGCCCAGCACCCCTATTGATCCCTCAGTTCCTTAAGTCTGTTTACTTATTAATTGAGGGGTTTTTCACAAAAACCGAACAAGTCCAAATTTACTGATTTTGGGTTTATTTCTCACTATTTGTACCTTTGACAATCCACGAAGGCTGAAAGCCTAAATACTAACGTACCGTTGGTGTCTTAAGCAGGGTAAGAGGAAGTTTGTTAACACGGGACTTAAAAACTTGAAGATTTGGGGGAAGGAAAGACCTCCGCTGGCAGTAAGTTCCACAGTCTAGAAACTCTAGGGATAAAAGAACGAACGAAATGGGAAGTTCGGGGCCTGTCTAATTGAACCGTATAGGGATGCATACGCGCGGCACCATGAGTTTCTCTGTTGGGAGCTGCAAGAGGAGGGACTATACTGGATAATTCGTTGGAGCAGAAGCCGTAAAAGTATCTATAGAAGAGCGATAGATCTCCCACAGCTCGACGATGGGCAAGAGAAGGAAGTCTTTGAGTAAGTAAAGGATCATTAATAAGACGAACAGCCCTTCTTTGAATGACATCAAGAATGCTGAGGGTTGTAGGGGATGCCATTCCCCAGACATGAGAACAATATTCCAGAGAGGGTCGAATTTGGGACACATACAAAGTGTATAAATTGGAAGGAGAAAAATACTTTTTGGCTCGGAAAAGAAATCTAAGTTTTTTTAAAGGCCTTTGGATTCCCTACCTAACGCCACTTTGTATTTGAAAATCGGCCCAGCCGTTTTAGACTTACAAGCCAATTTCATTAAAACAGCACTGTTTTTACGGTATTTAAGCCAAATTTCAAACGGTTTTAAGCCCCGAACGGCTGGGCCGATTTTCAAATAAAAAGTGGCGTTGAACAGAGAATTGTAGGGCCTTTTAAATGATGAACTACATGACTCCCCTTTCCATAAAAAAAAATTCTAGTGCACCCTTGGCACTAGGCGACGTGACCGAAATTATTTTTATGCCAAAGAGTAGTTAAGTGACACCCTTTTACCCAAATTTTACCCGATATTGATATCTTGTCCCATTTAAAAGATAAAGTGGGGGAATTATTTTAATATCCTTACTGTATATTAGATATTTGATCTTCCTTACGGTTTTCCAGATACCCTAGAAAACAATCGAAAATAAAACACCTTGTACAGTTCTTGTTGGGTGACCTGTATATAAATATTATGATTGATGAATATAGAGGGTGATTTAAAAACAATCACGAAACTTAAGGGGTGATTCTACTTGACAAAATATGGGTTGAGCTTCATATAATTTTTTTCAAAATGTTATTCGATTTCGAGTTACAAGCCGTCAAAGTTCAATTTTTATTTTGTTTTTTTCGCCATATTGCATTTATTTTTTAACCAGAACAGTTGATATTTGGCACACAAATCGAGCTTTGCAGATTCTAAAATTTTAGGACAAAAGTACTTTTTTAAATACCGCCACAGGGCACTTTACCTAAAACTTAAAATTTATTTACATCATAACTTTTTATTTTGACAGATATGGCAAAGCTGGGGTCGCCATTTTATAGACCAGCAAAAACCTAATAAATAAGGTACTCTTTATTAAAGTCGATAAACCTCACCTTTTAGGCACCAATAGACATCAAAGTTTTCATCAAATTACCTATATACATACAGGGTGTCCAGTAACTCAACCGACAAACTTTACAGGGCGATTCTACAACAGAAAATAAGAAAAACTTCATATAAACATATGTCCTAAACGTCTTAGTTTTGAACTACGGTGTGTTAAATATTTAAAAAAAAACTTTTTTTTAAATTTTTAACACCCCGTAGTTCAAAAACTAAGACGTTTAGGACATATGTTTATATAAAGTTTTTTCTTATTTTTTGTTGTAGAATCGTTTGGTTAAGTCGGTTTAGTTACTGGACACTCTGTATGTATGTAGATAATTTGATTGAAATTGATAAAAACTTTGATGTCTATTGGTGCCTAAACCGAGCTAAACGGTAGGTTTATCGACTTTAATAAAAAGTACCTTATTTTTTAAAGTTTTTGATTGTCTATAAAATGGCTGCCCCAGCTTTGCGACATCTGTCAAAATAAAAAGTTATGATGTAAATAAATTTTAAGTTTTAGGTAAAATGCCCTCTGGCGGTATTTAAAAAAGTACTTTTGCCTTAAAATTTTAGAATCTGCAAAGCTCGATTTGTATGCCAAATATCAACTGGATTGGTTAAAAAATAAATGCAATATGGAGAAAAACCAAAATAAAAATGGAATTTTGACGGCTTGTAACTCGAAAACGAATACAATTTTGAAAAAAATTATAGGAAGCTCTACCCTTATTTTGTCAAGTAGAATCACTCCTTAAGTTTCGTGATCGATTATTGAATCACTCTGTATAATCTTCATTTATATTACTGCATTCTAATTACTGGACGACAAAAACAACATATTTATGAAATTTCTGTCACCTACTTTTCAAAGGTACTTGATTAAATAATAACAGTATCCCAAATTATATTAACATCTACAATATTTTACAACTATTACATTTCTTACTTTTGGTTCAATACATTAAACTCCGACATTCAACTGAGGAGCGAAGGTCATGGCTTTTGTTCAGTTCTTACCTTAGTAGAGGTCAAGTTCGTTCGTCTAAACGGGCCCGGCCCCTTCTGCTTAGATATTTACATAAATTTCCAATTATATTAGACAGATACATAGGAACCTAAACGGCTATATTCTTCGTTTCTCTTTAACAATGTCAATTTACTGTTTAGGATTCTATTTTATTGCCTTACTTGACGAAGTACCCGGTTAAAGAACAGGTCATAATGGATAATGTACCTATATGTATGTACAGGGTGTCCTGAATTCGTTGCAATAGCAGGGTATCTTGGTTATTATTAGAGATATAAACTTGCGGTTTTCGCAAACTGTTGCTATTTTTTGATGAAACGAAAGATGACAGCAAAAGATTTTACAGGGCGAAATTAATTTTTTTTCCGTAAATTGACATTTTCGGACCCCCTCGTTTTTAAGTTGTATTGTTACTTACGACCAAAGGAAAAACTGATATTAGTAGATATTTTTACGTATAATCCAGTGATGTAGTTATATTTTTTTTATTTTTTTATTTTTTGAGATATAAACCAAACATATGATTTTCCTAGGGAACACTGTATATTTTTTATTCAATAAATAATATCGGATTAGAGCTTTTTAAACATATATAATACTTAATGGTTATTTTTTACTTTTTACCCTAAATTGATGTTTTTAATTTTAAAATTTAATTTCTTATAGTAGGCCATGATATAAACTTTATAACCAAAGAATAAAGTTAGCCCTTAGTTCTTAATTTGTTTACATTTTAGGGCAACATTTAGGTTTTAACTATTTTACCCCGCTCAGCACCCCGATTTTTATATTACTGATTAATGAAACAAGATCAGGGATTAAAAGAGTTTTTAAATAAACCAGGCTATCCAAACTTCCATTATTTCTAAAGGTTTTAATTTAAAGTTATTTACGAATTATTAGATATAATTACATTACGCAAGTGGCGGCAGTAAAATACTTCATTGTCGGCGTCTAAAAAAATAAAATATCTCTAAATCAATGGTTAAATCAACTTACCATTGCACTATGGGATAGAAATCCATTATTTTGGCCAAAAAGCAACTTTGAAATTTTAATGGCTCATGATATTTTATCCCGCTCAGCACCCCAATTTACCCCTTGGTTCCTTAAGCTTGTTCACTTTCTAATTAATTAAAAACCTAATATTTTAGATTAGCACAACTGTGTATACTTAAAACAACGTCCAAAATCAGTACTTATCCATAATTTTTGGAAAAACATTCGATTAAAAACAAAATAGTAACAATCCACATATATTAAACTAATACTTGTAAAAAAATCAATGATAATTTTGGATCAGTTTCATACATAGTTTTGATTTTGGACGCTGTTTTGTTATAAGCACAGTTGCGCTGATCTAAAATATTTAGTTTTTAATTAATTATTAGGTAAACAAACTTAAGGGACCGGGAGGTAAATACGAGTGCTGCGCGGGGTAAAATAGTTAAAACTCGAACGTTGCCGTAAATTGTAAACAAATTATGAACTAAGGGCTCACTTTATTCTTTGGTTATGAAGCTTATATCATGGCCGAAAAAATTCCAATGAAATCGGACACCCTGTACAGGGTGTCCCATTTTGGTTGCGACTGTGGGGTATCTCAGTTATTATTAAAGATAGAACCTTGCGGTTTTGGTGAACTTGAGGTACTTTCTTGTGAAACGAAAGACGGCATAAACAAAACCGCCATAGACCTCTTAGTTTCTGAGCTACAGGGCAATTTAAAAAAAAATAATTTTCAGGTACCCCTTGTATCTCATTTACCTAATAACTTATCAAAAAAGTAAAACGGATTCATTTATAACCTTTTACGTAGAATGCAGTGGCGTAGTTAGATTTTTCCAAATATTAATAAATTTAAAATATTAACGAATGTTGATTTTTTAAATGGAACACACGGAAATCAATCACCCTACTGTATAATATGCACTACTTTTTATTGATGCCCCCTTTTTATTTTTCAAAAGCATCAATTTAAAAATCTAAACTTAAGAAAATTAAATTGATGCGTGAATACTTTATTTTTAAATCAATTGACAGATCAAAATTTTCAGATGGCCATTGGGTGCCATCTTGGGAATAAAATTTTATGGAAGGGGTCTTTTGGCACATCATCTTGAAGCTCCTGACGAGTAGGTACCATAGATAACCTACATTTAGATCCGCAGTGGCAAGAAGCATTTTTCGGATTTTTACGACCTCGCGCAGTGGGTGGACGAACATGCTCACTTAAAAGCCGTGTCAAAATACAAACTCCGGCACCCCGTACCCTTCGTCCGCTGTCTGACCGTAAAGCTTATTAGCTACCGTACTTCGAACAGAAAACCAGGACGCCGTCAACAAATTATTTCCTATAATGCGGATAGTTTGTTTGGTGCCGGGTGCGTTTACCCTCGACTGGCTTGCGCACAAACCGGTTTTTTCGCCCATGAAATGTAACTTTTGTTTCGCGCAGGTTATAACATTGGCAATCCATCGAGATCAGTGGTAGGTAGTAACTAATTTTGTGTTATCTTAAAACGCTTTTAAAGATCTTTTTAATGGTGATACTATACAGAGTAGGACAAAAGTATATTTTTTAAATAGAAAGCAAAGTAAAATAATTTTAAAAATATAACTTTCCCCTCTCAAAAAAAAGACTTAAATGAATCTACAAAATTTAGTGACAAGAGATTTACAGCAGATCTTTTTTCCTTTGTATCACACAACTGAAACAAGTCTAAGTTTCTAAGTGACTCTCAGATCGTTGCTCTTAATATGTTCAAAGCTTTTGACCAAATCTGGCATGATGCGCTTCTCAATAAACATTGATCCTACAGTCTTCCAGTAAAACTATATTTTTGGCTCGCAAGTTTTCTTTCTGATTGACGTATATTAGTCATTGTGAATGGCTACACTTTAAGCTTCACCAAATTCATGCTGGGTGCCTCAGGGCTCAGTACTGGCAACAACTTTGTTTCTTCTTTACATCAACGATTGTCTCTCGTCAACAACCAATTTTATTCAAAGTTTAGCTGACAATAGTCAAAAATTACCCTTTATTCTAGTTTTTAGGTTTCGCGAGACAATGCAGATATCTCCTTCACAGGGCCTTGTTTATTAGCTTTGGGCGCCAAACATCTCGTTTAATTCAATGCGTCCAAAACATGTTCTTTGTCGCGAAAAGTCATTAAATACTCACCCTTTGCGTAAGAGTGTTTAGGTTTTACAGATTAAGGCCACATTCAATTCTTGTGGGCGTCGCATTTAAGAAGAACTTTATAAAAATCGCAAGGCATGAACACATTGGCTCACATGAATAAAACAGAACCAAATGTTTTGTTAAATTCTTTGAGATAAATACATTTAGGTTTAATGCAGTAATAAGGGACGAAGTTAGAGTAAAAGCATTTGCACTTTATTCATACCACTAATTATATTTAAAGTCACGGCAGCTTTAAAAACTAGGATTTTTCTTTCGAGTCAAAATTATGTTTCCCGTTTTAATTCATACAGTTCGGATGTATTCCAAATCTGACCCTCTCACCCCCACAACCCTTAGCATTCTTAATTACATATATGGAATAACTGTTTGCCTGAAGACTTCCTTCTTTTGGCCATTATCCGGCTGTAGAAATCTATCGCTTGTTCATGGCTTCTACTAAAGAAATTGACCAGTATAATTTCTCCACTTTCAGCTCCCAAAAGAACTTATGGTGCCGCACGTATGCATCTCCTTACAATGAAAGTGGACAGTCCTCGAACTCCCCCAGCCTCCGTGGATTAAACAAAGATAAAACAAATCTAGAATTTCTACGCCAAAGCAAACATGATGTACTAAATCTTTACTGCCGGTAACAATATTTTGTACCACAATACATATTAACATTATGATACTTGCAAACAAATATTTATGAAAACCACTATGTCATTTGCAATTTTCTTTTACCATTAAGAAACATCATAAAAGATGTACCTATATCTACATATATTATTCGCCACACACATTTCCCAATTGCACAAAAATCAAGAAAAATCTAACTACATTATGTCTGGTGATCGCGGTGGCGCTCCTTAACAACACCAAATAGGCAATGCAATAAATATTAAAAATAATTTATTTATAATGCCTATACAAACTTGTACTTACCTTATTGGGAGAAAAATATAGAGGACTGGTCAGACCTGAAAAAAAACAAGAATTGTTGTTAATGCAAAAGATAAAGATAATCCAAACGGTTTAATGAATTACGACTGAGATTACAACATGTTTAGCGTAACGTAGGTTTAAAGTTGTTTTCTCGCGGTGCAATTGGTTTAATAATGTGTTCAAAACACTGATCTTGATGGATTGCAAATGTTATTATCTGCGCGAAACAAAAGTTACATTTCATGGACGAAAAAACGAGTTTGTGCGCAAGCAAATCGAGGGTAAACGCGCCTGGCGCCAAACGACTATCCGCATTATGGGAAAGAATTTGTCGACGTCGTCCTGGTTTTCCGTTTGAAGTACGGTAGCTAATGAGCGTTACGGTCAGACCGCGGACGGAGGGCACAGGGTGCCGGTGTTTGTATTTTAGCACGGCTTTTAAGTGCGTATGTTCGTCCACCCTTGATTTGTTTACTGCGCGAGGTCGTAAAAATCCGAAAATGCTTCTTGCCACTACGGATCTAAATGTAGGTTATCTAGGGTTGAAAATGATTATGGATTTGTTTAATTTGGCGGTATTGATTTTACTTACAAATTGATGACACGTTCGGTTTTGCACCATTACTTAACTTAGCCTCTTGGTTTAAATTATCGGTTGACATCTCGATATCAACCAAGTCGTATTCGCACCCATTATAATACGAGTATACAAGAAACCTTATTAAAAATTGATTTCGGCTTAACCGATCCATGAAGACCCGTTCAAAAAAGGAACTCGGGTTGGATCCTTCTGACCCAGCCAGGGTTTGTCGGGTGTGTCAGAATAAGCTGTTTCGTTTTTTAGGTTTTAATAATTTTTGTCGCGTTTTTACAAAAGGAAAAAGTAAAAAAACAATAATCTGACATTTGTTAATTATTTACAGCTTAAATCTTTAAAAAATCTTTGGAAATACCTGCACGACCTACAACAAAGCAAAAGGGTTATGTTTTGTTTTGACACGAAGCCGATAAATGAAGGCCAAATTAACATACGTGTTCAGAAAATAACAAAGATCCCGGTGAATCTTGAAAACAGCTGAATTCACCCCAACCCACTGGATCAATATCTGAAAATGTCTAAGGTGTTTCTTAACCAATGCGAAAAAATTAGGAGGTGATTCCTTGGTCAAAATAAAGGGTAGTTTACGTTATAAACATGGGGTCAAAAGTCAACCATTAGGGAAAAAAAAATTAAAAATGCCGCTATTTTTTTCTTAGTTCTCAGACATGATACTAAGCGTCAGTGTCAGCGGTCAACGTTGAGCGGAAAAGTTCTTTTATTCTTACATTTTCCGCTCAACGCTGGCCGCTGACGCTTAGTGTCGTGTCAGAGGCCTTAACTTCAAAAGAAGTATTGTATTTAAGGTACCGAGCAATGTCCCATTATAGAGCAAGATCCCAGGGCCCACAGATGTTCCTTATTTTCTCATAAATAAAATATACCTATCAAATGATGTAGTGCTAGTACATACCATGCGCGTATGCATATTTTCTAGCTTGAGCCGACGGCCAATTTACAGGTATCAGGTGCTAAACGTAGATAAAAATAGTACTTACTTTTCTTAAAATCTTAGTGCTGATTTGTATGTATATTTTAAAAATTAATATTAAAATTCATAATACTCGTCTGAAACCAGACTCATTTCGGTCGCCATAATTTATACCCGGCGCTTTAAAACTTCCAGAAAAGTAATGTAACTTTACTTAGAATTTCAGTCTTGATTTTTATATATAATACTCTAGGAAACTAATTCAAAAATAATTTTTGCAAGGAACCCGACCAATCAGAGAGGCCTAACACTTCCCCAGGCACACACAAAGGCTTGCTATGTATATGAACGCGATAGTGGTTTTAGATAGTTTTATACAATTTGTAAATAATAATTTATTTAATAATCTAATCGGTCTTCAGTAATAATGAAGAACAATGTTCACATTTATGAATACCAATAATTACTGCATAATTAAAAATTAACAGTGCGTGTCTGTGTCCCAGGATAGGTGTTACAAGAGGACAAATCGAACATTTTTAAGTGTTTAAACGTCCTTTTAGGAAAGTTGGTCGCGTGGTCAAAAACTAAGATATACAAAATTTTACTCCAGTTGGTACTATAGGGTAGGGCGGAGCTAGTTGAGCATTTTTTCATTGATCGGTTATAGCTCCTCAAAAATAAGTCGTAATGGCTTATAATGCATACTGATGGATTAGCAATTTATCCCTTATTAATAGTGTCCATAGTAATTTCTTTCTAATAAGTCGAATTTGGGAGCTACATTTATTTAAATGTAGATAGTCAAGTATGCCCAACGTACCCCATAGGTGAGGTAAGTTGAGCATGGGTATGGGGCTAATGGAGCACTTAGAAAGTATAGTCAAATTATGGCTTAAATATTGATACGTTTCCAATAAAAATACATTTTGACAATTTTCCTTTAATATTTATAAATCTATATAAATCTCATTAATAAAACAGCAATGTACCTAGCTTAGGTTAACTATTGAATTTAATACCTAACAATTCATCTTCGATTTTTAAACTTTTTAAGCAGTGTGACGTATAATTTTGGATACATATAAATGGGCTACTTTACGTCACTGGGCAAATGTACCATTTGGAACTATCTTCTTGGGACCATGAGACTGGTGGACCATCAAAAACTAACTTTACATTTTTTCAAAAAACTAACTTAACTTATTTGATTAACTAAATTTAGTACGGGCATATCCCTAGGGATAGTCTCGTACGGGGTTTAACTCAAACTTTAACTTTTTACTTGACTTTACTAACTAACTACTTCCTATCTAATAAAAACAATCCCCTTTAATTTCTTTCTCTCTTCTTTAAATATCAAATTTTCCAGTATTTGTTTTGCATTTCTAGGCTACTCAGCTTGTTTAATGTTTTTGTTTTATTATTATAAGAGTAACCTAGAAAATTGTTTGAATTATACTTTTAAACCTTGACACCTCACGTATTGTTTTATGTCCCAAATTTCCCAATGTTAAGTAACCCAATTAAAATTTAAATTTCCCAAAATGTATATTTTTAAAATTCCCAAAATGTATACTTTTCTATACTAGGTGTTCACAGCAGTTTTATTTTGCTTCTCTTGTAATGCCTTCTGCATCTTTTAAAATTGTAGCTATTCTCTATCTTCTGTTTAATTTGGCTAATTTTCTTGGACCAGCCTTTGGTATGGTCGAACTATTTCCAGAAAAAATTTATAAGTTAGATAGGTCAGCTCGTTTTCTTTGTTGCTTGTACAAAGTTCAGGTTGCAGCCTTTTTTAAATCTTGAGCAGAGTCTAGTAGTCTTACTGTTATAAGTCCATATCCTAAAAATAAAAAATAAAAACATTTTATACTTGAAACCGTGGGGTTAGTTGGGCAACTGTTGCTCAACTAACCCCAACCTGAAATTTTAAAGGAAAAGTAAATTTACTAAAAATTCGGTATGATTTATATCCAAAATCTTTATACATGGCTTTATACATATTAAAACTGCAATAAATTTACTTAAGATCAACACTTACCTGAATGACGACGGAATACATTTAACTATCACAGATAAAATTTTTCGGCTTGCAACTATTTTACTTTTTAATCACAAAAGAAACAATGTGCACGGATACTTTTCTCGATCGCCGCGTCACCACTAGTGGTCGCACACATAAGTTTCCCTTGCGCAACCCCTTTTTTTATGCTATTTAATGCTTTCGCGTGCGGTCGATAGTTTTTGAGATATTTTAATTGCCCAACTTACCTCTATGCTCAACTAGCCCCGCCCTACCCTACAGGGCGAGTTAAAACTAAAATTCTCAGAAATAAACTACCTATTTTAAAAAATAGGACAATATTGTAGAATTTAATTTGAAGTGAAAATTTAAATTTATTACATGAGTAAAGTAAAGTAAAAATAAATGTTTTTGTCAATTATTTACATTACGCATTACAACTTAAATATTGGGCAAAAGAGAGGGAAATTTAAAAGAAAATTTTATTTTATTTGCTTACTCAGTCAATTAATGCGTATTGTAAAAAATTGACAAACATGTTTTTTAACTTAATTCTTTAACTTTTAATTTTGACTCAAAATTTAATTCTCTACAACATTTAGGTACTTATACAATATTGTTCTATTTTTAAAAATAAGAGTACTTACTTTTGAAGTGTTTCATATTTTTAGTTATATCTCGCCCTGTATAATGCCAATCAAAGTAAAATGTGGTATTTATTAGTCTTGGACCATAAACCAGTTTTCCGAAAATGTCGTTTAAAAAATTTAAAAATGTTTGGTCCATTTGTCATCTTGTAACACCTATCCTGGGGGACACTGTACATTTTTAATTATGCGGTAGTTATTGGTATTAATAAATGTAAACATTATTCTTTATTATAACTAAAGACCAATTAGATTAATAATTAAATTCATTAATAACTAATTGTATAAAACTATCTACAATCACGATCGCGTTCATAATACATAGCAAGCCTTTGTGTATGTCCGGGGAAGTGTTAGGCCCTCTGATTGGTCTGTATACTTGCAAAAATTATTATTAAATTAGTTTCCTATGTATTATTATATAAAAATCAAGACTAAGATTGTAAGTAAAGTTGCATTATTTTTAAAGTTTTTAAGCGCCTGGTATAAATTATGGCCGCCGAAATGAGTCTGGCAGTATTAATTATAAATTTTTAATATTATTTTTTAAAATATACATAAAAATCAGCACTGAGATTTTAACAAAACTTAGTACTATTTTTATCTACCTTTAGCACCTGGTACCTCTCAATTGGCAGTCGGCTCAAGCTAGAAAATATGCATACACGCATGGTATATACTAGCACTACAATTATTTGATATATTTTATTTCTGAGAAAATAAGTAAGGTCTGGGGCACTGGGATCTTGGACTATTAAGAAATGTAACAAAAGCCTTAGTAGGTGACAGCAAATAAGTATATTTTTTAAAATATAAATTTCGCCGTCCAGAAAAATTATTATTTTTAGTTTTACTTTTAATTTAAAATTAGTAACTTAAATGAAATAAATTCAGGGTTTAAAAATGTTTTTAAATAAACCAGCAGCGGAAGCCGTGCTCTATAGAATTCTACACCTCGCTTTTATCGTAGATTTCTACTCAAGAAGTCGATAATTGCATTTTTAGTACTCTGTGTCAAATTAGACAAAACATTGAAATGTTCGTAAAATGTCTATGTGTACTAATACTTCTATGTTTAACTGTGCAAGATGAAAAAGGACACCACATACAGCTATTGCGATTTAGATTTACGGAATATCATTATTGAGCAATTAAGTTTTTAATTATTGTTTTTAGCACGGAACAAAAAAGGGTCAGGTTTTTAATCGATTTTTATTTAATTTTATTCTCTCTTTACTCTTGGAGTTAATTCTGGACTATGGCATTCGGCGGTGGTAAACGGGGCGAAAGGCCTTCACTAAAGTTTAATTGAACAGGTAAATGGGGCGCAGGGATCTTTGGGTCAATAAAATCGTAAAGGTAAACGGGGCGCAAATGTTTTCTTTAAAGTAAAGGTATCGAAATAAAATGTTGGTCTATTTTTGGACTTTTTCTCACTATTAAAATCTTGAGCGGAAATCTTTTCGCACATCTATTCACTATTAGGTACAATGAGAACTGAACTGATTAAGTGATATACAAATTATTAGTGTCAATTATAGGAATTCTTACCTGCCCTGATCCACACCTTCTCTCGGGAAGGGCTGGCGCCCCATTTACCTATGATATAAACGTAACCTTAGAGGCGTGCAGGTAAAGAGATATTTTCGCGCCCTGTTTACCTCCGTCCATGGCATTAGCAGTTATTATGTCTATCGGATACTCCCTCCTTTTATGAAATTAAATTTTTCTGAAGATTAACTTAACCTTTTTTTTAAATAAATAGCTATCAATGTTCCCTTACTATGAATAATTTAAATCAGTAAAGCAAAATATGTGACCAATTTATCTAAACTAAAAAATCAATACTGAATTAGCTTCATACAATTATGAATTCTTTCAAAAATCAAGGATTTGTTGGACAGTAAACACATGCCTAGAACTAAAATTATATTTTTCTATCATTGTAA
>JACEGR010011520.1:0-14668 GCA_014170235.1 Listronotus bonariensis | reverse complement strand
TTTCAAACAAAAAACCTTATGCTGTGTTAAAAGATTATCCCAAATTACTTTAAAAGCAGTTTTAGTGTTAGTAAAAAAAAGCCAGAGATCTTAAGTCAGTGTAAATAACAACATTTTTAACACCCAGTAGAGATGAATTTATTTACCAAACTCCTCTCTTTTGCCTGGACATTAGGCCTCAGATAGTGGCGCGGTTGTTGGGGTAAAAGTGCTGTTTAAGTGGATAGCACTATTTTGATTAGTCTTTATAATGCAGTTAGGTAACTTTCTACAAAAGTAAACTCAAAATAATAGATATCTAGTATTTTAAATAAATTACCCATTTATTCTACTTATAAGATAAAAGAAACTTGGAGTTTTTAATTCTAATTACTATTTTGGGGTTACTGTTATTATATCTGTATAAATTATCTAGTGGTCTTTTAAATATATTACATACAAATTTATCTTGCTTAAAAGAAAAAAAAACTTGGAGTTTGTGATCCTAATTTCTAGTTTGGAGGTACAGTAAATATATTTGTTTTAAACACGTCGACACAATGACATATTAAAAAATATCTTAGATCACAATAATTTTTATTACTGCTTCTGAATATTTAAAGTTTGTTATTTAACTGGAATTTATAGAACAGTCATATACTCCAAAAAATTTGTAAGCTCTTCAATAGTCTTATATGATTCAATAACACAGGTCAACATTTGATCCGAGAAGGAACACCGATCCTGACAAGGGTATATATAGCTTTTTATGGGCCGCTAATTCCGAATCCAGGGGCGTTTAACCTCTATCTCGTCAGGTTTAAAGCCATTTGAAGGTCAAATCGACAAAAATGGTTTGAAAAATCTGAAAAATTCATAAGTATAGTTTTTTTGGATGGCTGAGTTTAAATCCGCTATTATTTTCAACACTCAAGGACATCTAAGGGTCGTATTCAGGTCATTTGAAGGTCAAATCGACAAAAATGGTTGAAAATATCTGAAAATTACATACATATTAATTTGGATCACTGAACTTTAAAGGTAAATTTGACAAAAATGGTCTTAAAATCTAAAAACAAAAAATTTTTGTCTAAAAATGTATTAGTACTTTTCGACCAAATTTTTTGCTTTAACCTTTAAATGACCTTAATACGACCTTTAGATGTCCTTGAATGTTGCAAAATAACTGCGGCTTTAAATTCAGCTATCAAAAAGCATGCGCATAATTTTTTTCAGATTTTTTTGACCATTTTTGTCGATTTGACCTTCAAATGGCCCTGAACCTGACGTGATAGAGCTTAGCCGACTCGGATTTGGAATCAGCGATTCAAAAACTCTTAAATACCCTTGTCAGGTTTGTTATTTCTATTCGATTATTTTTAAGATTATAGCGAGAGTGTACTATAAACAATAGGGGAAAGAATAAAATCATTTTAAACCTCACTTGTGAATCGGCGAATTATTTTGTCGCAGCAGCGTACTAATTTTTTTATCTTTGGACAAACCACGAAGGCTTAAAGCCTAAATACTAACGTACCGTGGATGTCTTAAGTAAGGTAAGGGGAGTTTGTTGACACGGGACTTAAATACTTGAAGATTTGGGGGAAGGAAAAACTTCCGCGGGCAGCAGGTTCCACAATCTAGAAACTCTAGGGATAAAAGAACGAACAAAGTGAGAAGTTCGGGGCCTGTCCAGTTGGACCGTATAGGGATGCATACGCGCGGAACCACGAGTTTCTCTGTTGGAAACTTTGAGTGGAGGAACTATAATGGACAATTCTTCAGAGCAGAAGCCATGAAAGTATCTATAAAAAGCGATAAATCCCCCACAGCCCGACGATGGGCAAGAGAGGAAAGCCTTTCTGTAAGTGAAGGATCATTAATGAGACGAATAGCTCTTCTTTGAATATAATCAAGAATGCTTAGGGTTGTGGGGGACGCCATGCCCCAGATATGGGAACAATATTCCAAGGGAGGTCGGATTTGGGACACATATAAAGTGTATAAATTAGAAGCGGAAAAATACTTTTTGGCTCGAAAGAGAAATCCAAGCTTTTTGAAGCTGCCGTGGCTATAGATCAATGTGTTTATGACAGTTAAGGTTACTTTCAAATGTGACGCCCACAAGATTGAAGGTGTCTTTGCTCTGTAAAACTTGGCCGCTCATAAGTAGAGGATGAGTATTTGATGATTCTTTTCGCGACAAGTAACATGATTGTGTTTTGGATGCATTAAAATGGACGAGATTTTTGGCGCCCCAATCCAATATTAAATTAAGATCCTGCGAAAGAGATATCTGTATCGCTCTGCGTTTGTTTTCCAAGTCGGGTTTAGTGATGGGTTTAGGAACTTGAAAACTGGAGTAAAGGGTACTATCGTCGGCAAAACTATGAATGAAATTAGTTGTGGACGAGAGCCGGTCGTTGATGTGAAGAAGAAACAATGTTGGTGCCAGAACTGAGCCTTGAGGGACTCCAGCATTTACTTGGTAAAAGCATGAAGAATGGCCGTCCACAATAACTGATATACGTCGATCAGATAGATAACTAGAGAGCCTAGTACAGAGTTTAGTTGAAAGACCATAGGAGGGAAGTTTATTAAGAAGTGCGGCATGCCAGACCTGGTCAAAAGCTTTGGATATATCAAGAGCAAGGATCTGGGACTCACCTAGAAACTTAAGAGACCTATTCCAACAGTGAGATACGAAGGAAAGAAGATCTGCTGTAGATCTTTTGTGCGAAATCGATAGTGCCTGTCTTGTGTACTTAAGAATTTGTGAATTAATTAATTTTTCCATTACTTTACAAAGAACTGAGAGAATTGGAATTGGTCTATAGTTAGATGGAAGAGATTTAGATCCTTTCTTGGAAATAGGTTGAACACGTGCAGCTTTCCAGCTCTCTGGAAAGATACCTGTGTCGTAAGAAATTCGAAAGAGCCCAGTTAAGATTGGTGCAAGTTCTGGAGCACATTTTTTTAAAACGATTGCTGGTATGCCATCCAGCCCAGACGATTTCTTATTGTTAAGGGAAGAAAGGATACGCTTAATGTGTTTTACTTTAAAAATAATATCGGGCATTTTATGAGGAACTGGGGTAACCGCTGGAATTGGATGATTTACGGGAGGGTCAAGGGTTGAATTGGCAGCAAATTGTTTGGCAAATAGTTCTGTCTGTTCTTTAGCGGTAGAAATAATTTCTTTTTCCAAAGTTAGTGGTGGGAAAGAACTGGTACAAAAATTCCTAGGGTAGAGGTACTGGTTATAGCCACTTTAAGTAAATCGATATCTTTGCTACTACACCCTAATATGATTACTTCATTTGAACCAATGTTTCACATTTTTCGTAAATTGCATGATGTTTTCTCTTTTTAAAGCATGAATTGAAAAAGGAAGGATAGGTGTTCACTTTTGCAGGAAAAAGTGGATTATGAAATAATGCCAGTTTCGCTAGATATAGCCATACTGGTACCATATATAGCCACATTAAGAGCTAGTTATAGCCACTACTAATAATAACTACGATCTATAAATAATAACGTTTAGTATTTATTATTTAATACAAAAAACATGTAATACAAAAAATATTTAAAACAAAAAATCTTAATAGTCTTTTATATCTTTAACACAAAACTCGTTCTTTTTAATGGCAATAGGTGGTGATATAACTTCCATTACTGCATTCAATTTGTACCAAATAATATCTTCTTTGTCTAGCCATTGCCAGTTATTATTTTCTGTTTTTTTCCATAGCTGTGCAAAGAGCTCCTTTGTCACTTAATTCTAATACTAAGACAGGATAGAAACATTTGTCGTACTGTACTATTACGTAAGCATCCTTACAAATTTCCCTTTCATCTCCCTTTTTAGTTATTTTTGTACTTTTATTCGTCTCTTCGCTTTTTTCATCTTCTCGGGCTTTCTCGTCAATTTTGTTCGTCTTTTTAGGATCTTTTTTACATTTTTTCTTCAACTGTTTTGCTTCTTCTTTCTCAAGGGCTTCTTTTTCTTTAGCTTCTTTTAGTGATATCCATTCATTAGAGGTTAAAACGGAGGGTAATTTTTCTGTTTTTCTGATCCTTTTTTGGGCATTTGTTTTGTAATATTTAGCACTTCTTTAAGAATTTCAGAAGTTTTATTATTTGGTTTCACGGTTATTGTTTCAGGTCCTTGAGAAATGGTTATTGTTATTAAACTTTGGTGCAAAAATAGAGAGCTCCTGTGGAACTTCATCTGAAGCAGGCATTCCAGACAATACATTTACAGAGGTTTTGCTTGTAGATGGTTCAGCGTAGACAATTGAGAAATAGGCGAGTGGAACTTTAATTTCTTTAGCAACAGCGAAATCGTATATAGGATTATTATCCACCAATTCGCTTGCTAGTGGTTCCAGTTTTGAAGGGTTCTTTCCCATGTTCGTTGATGCAGGTACTACAACAACATTTTCTATTATATTTATCCTAGCCTGTTTTTCAGTTGGCTCCACAGTAAATTTGGCACTATTTTCTTCTTTAAAGACATTGTGAGAATTGTTCCATTCGGGAAATGGGAATTCAATAATTTCGACTTCATTGGTTCCTTCTCTATCCATTGGTGTTGTGGGTTGATGCGGATCATTTTCATTTATCATCATTTTATCCTTCATATCTTGCCAATATTTGTAAAGTTCAGAAAATTTAATGCCGCCTTCCCATTTTCGGCTAGTTGCGTATGAATTTTGGAACAAATCCAAAACTCAAATATTATTTATATACGCCTCCACCTGTTTCACAGCAGTCTGGTAACAATCACCCTCTTTCCCTGCTATAGTTTTCTCTTTGCCTTTGTTAGCACCTTCAGAAGCGTATTCTTGGGTCTTCATTAAACATTTTTATAATTTACGTTGTCGGGATTAAAAGGGTACAAACCACAGCAACGAAAGCCTGATATAATGCTTTCAGTGAAATTGTCTTTTTGTAGAATTTCATTCAGAGCTGAAGAAACATCCTTTTTCTTAATACTTTCACCGTTATGGTCGTATATCCACTTCCTGGTCATCTTTTTCCAAGATTGCTTAAGAGGAAAAAATACGGCCACATCTAATGGCTGCATAATATGAGTCGCATTTGGTGGTAAACATACAATAATGATGCCGTTTTCTTTACAAAATCTGCTTAGATCGAGTGACAAATGAGAGGCATGACCGTCCAAAAACACAATAACGGGTAGATCCATTTTGTTTTCACGTATAAATGGATGAAAAACATTGGAAAAATATTCTAGAAAAGTTTTACTCTGCATCCATCCAGTATCCGTTTTCCCCAATCCCCAATTTGGCGGAGCAGCTTCAATGACCGCATTAGGCAGTCTAGTATATTTGAAGACTGTCAGAGGAGGCGCATACTGGCCAACAGCATTTACCGCAATTAAAGTAGTGACATTATCTTTCTCAGAAGTGGAAGTGACATCGTACGTGGATTTTCCCTTCTCAGCTAAGATTAACGCACCTTTAGGGAAAGAAACATCGCCGTTTCATCCATATTCCATATTCTTTGGGGAAAATTTAAAATTTCAACATCTTCCTTCAGTAACTCTGTAACTTCTTTAAACCAACTTCTGATTTTCACCTCTGTAACCGCTGTTCGCGCTCTATTAACATATTCCGAGTGTTTCTGGGACACGTTAGGATGCCTTTTTAAAAACGATTCCATCCATTTTCTTCCTGGCTTATTCTCAATAAACGGAGTTTTTATACCACTCTGCTCTACAAGCTTCTGAACGGAAAATAGCAGTCCCTCTTTATTAATTGGGAATCCGTTTTTAGCATTTGTTATGATCCAATCTACCAGACGGTCTTTGATATCTTTTCCTAAGCAAGATTCTGGGCCCACCTTTTTCATTCTTTCCGATGTTCTTCCTGACAACTTATCTCGCAAGGTCGTGCGTGGGATATCAAATCTTTTGGCCACGGTCGCAACTGGTACACCTTTCTCTTTTACTTCGGCCAAAGCTCGTAGAAGGGTCTCTTCAGAATATTGTTGAATAGGACCTTTATTTCGTTGCTTTCCCTGGCGTACGCTTTTTTGAACTGCCTTACTAGATGCAAATATATTTTTCTTCTTTATAGGTGCCATTTCTTTGAAGTTTTTGAAAAGAAAAGGGAGAATAAAATGAAATGGGACAAAAATAACAGGTTATAGTTACAAAGTAATTAAATTGCATTGGACACGAAATAAAATAAACCAATTTTCTTAAACTAAGATGGCATTGAATTGAAGAGGCATGTGAAACTTATTTCAATCCAAGGTTTCACTTTCGATTTTACAGGCTTTTAAAGTATCCACATCGACACTTTTATGATGCTTATTTCTTTTAAACAAAATAAAAATAATTAAATCAAATAAAGCCGTTACGGGGTTCCAATATATAAAAAATGACCCTGTACGGTAGATATGGCTAAAACTAGATTTTCTTGCATCTAGCTATAGTCACTGTATGGCTATAACTGGAGCTTTTGACATATTGATGATCCATTTATAGCCATCCATATATTTACGAGAGAAATTATAAATATGGTAATATATCTTCAAAATTGAAGATACAATTTTGTTAGCATTTATTTCCCTGTCGAAACTTAAGCATTAAACAATACTGATTCTACTTAGAAGATTATTACTTACTTGCTACACCTTACGGAATCTCGTTACGAACCGGAGTTTCGTCAACAATATCACCTTTCTTTTAGGTTATATTAATAAACGAAATGCGCGGGAAACTGGAGTATTTTGACAGACGATTATATGAATCAAAGTTGCACGTACGTTTAAAAAAAATGCTGTATTTAAGAAAGATTCTAAGCAATACGACTTTTAATCTGTACCTGGCTATAAGAGGGGCAGTGGCTAAAACAGGTTCCTCTGCCCTACTTATGTTTTTCGCAAAGGACCAAATATATTTGCTGCCATTTGAGCAAGAAAGAACTTTGTTTTTAATTCGATTGTCGAAGGAGTCTCTAGCTTCAGAAATTGTTTAATTGTAGTAGTTTCTTGCTTCAATGCTGGCCTGTCGGTTTTCTGGACTAGGATCCTGTAGAAACTTCTTGTGAGCCTGAACTTTTAAAATTCTAGCTTTATCACAAGATTTGGAAAACCAGGGTTTGTTATTGGATTGTTTGGGGTTCTTGATGGTGTGTGTAATATAGGTTTCAATGCCTAATTTAATTGATTCAGTTAGTTGATTGCAAATTTGAGAAGGATGACGAGAAGAAAAGCAGATGGAATTCGGAATATAATAACATTTTAAAAATAAAAAAATAAAGTGAGTCAGTAAAATATTTGGTTAAAGCAAGCACTTTTCACTCTCACTTGATCTAATATCTTGGAACATAATTTGATTAGTCACTTGAGCTGTTGCCATCAAACTATCCACTTGCAGGTTTCAACATCAGATTGAAGTCTATGATCCGTCACCAACTTGTCCTTGAGTGATCTTAATATTTTTGTCAGGTTACTCCTAATTGCCTGTACTGTAAGGCTTCCAGTTTTAACTAGACATGGGTCTTCTAGATATTTGAAGAAATTATCTTAAATTTTTTTAATTTTTGCCCTCCAAAAACTGGAACTGATGCGATATACATTGCACCCTGAGTAAAAAGCCCTGCCTGGTTAGCAAAAAAACAACTTCGCAAAATGGGTCAACTTTATGCCTTTAAATTGGACAAACTTGTCAATAGTTTTGGCTTTTTGAAACTTATATGGTTGAGAATTTACCTTCTTATTCTTAGTGACGAATGCAGGCCGCATTGTAGAAAACACATAGAATAAACCCTGAAAATAAGAAAACCTGTCTAATTTGGTTGGGGCTGATCCATCCAAGCTGCAGCTTATATCCGGGAATCAGGTTAGCATTAAACGACGTCATGGCGTGTGCACTTCAATGCCCTAAAGAAGAAATTTGGTAATGGAAACAACCTTTGCCCTTGCCTAGAAGTGGTGATTATTGAAATACCTGCTTTTAGCATCACAATGTTACGGATATTTGCTATTGGTTCTGTGTAATTTTGGCAATCCAACTAGAATTAATTCGTTAAAAAAAATTGAAACGAATTTTTAGGTTTTCGTAGACGTAATATTTTGCAAAAAACTATTTTTATACTAACTATACGACTTAAGAATATACCGGGTGTTTCTTACAGGTGGTATCCCTATAACTTTTTATCTTTTAAGGTAAAAAAATACATTTTATATCGATATTTTAAATAAATATGCATTGGTTGGTCTGTTTATATGTTTTCTATTACTTTCGGTTTAACCGAAAATAACGATTATTTATGTGACAGATTTTTTTAAATTATGACATTAAAAAAATACATAAATATGTCTTGTATATATTTTTTTTGTCCAGATAAACATACTGTTTGAAAAAATTCATATTGAGCTTCACATAAACTAAATACCGTATGGTTGATAAGCAATTGAAGTTTTATTTGAGCAAAAGTTTCTGTTAACATAATGTCAGATGAATAACATAGCTGCTTAGATTCTTTTACCCTATAATAGGGCGGATAAAGAGGGTTATTTACAGATATTGCTTCTTTGCGTATCAAACAATATTGGTGAGTCGAAAGATTTGCATCTACCATTACAGCCAGTGCTTGATTTGGAGTCAAAGTTCCTGGATTCCGTAAAGTTACGGAATCGTGCCTCTCTTTGAAGATGAACTGGCAAGTTCTTTAACAATAGAAGCAGAGTCTCGTTTTCCTTTTTTTCGTAACTTTATTTCAGCGACCAAACAAATTTCTTTTAGAGCTTAGTGAATCTACAAGAGGCTTTAACATAACATAACATAACATAACAACAGTTTTTTATGTTCTCTTGAGCCATAGGCCCCAAAATCTTTTTAGGTATACCAGGTTTAGTACTTGGCAAAGAATTCATTATATCTGAAGGTAGGTTAATGTGAGCCTCTAACCACGTTAAATTATATGCTTAAAACTGTTTTGTGTGTGTCTTTTGTTTCTACCAGCTTCTGACTATTTATTCTAAATTTTTTGACTAAAATTTCTTGAAAATAATTTAAGGTATTATCTGGCACTACCGAAAGTCCCAACTGTTGCAAAATAAAGTTAATTATAGAAATTACTCTTTAATTTTTGCGATTTGTAATCCATATGTCAAAAATATTGCGATGACTTATTTTGGGAGACATCCTGAAAATAATTAAAAATATTTCAAGTTTGCAACTTTTGCAATTTTTTTTACTGACAATTAATAAGATAATATATAAGCTTTAAACCAAAGTCTACGGTATTTTATTAAATTAAATTTAACCAAAAATCAACGTTTCCAAAAAATCACTTTTCTTAGGATTTTTTAAAAACTTTGTATACACTTTGTATACTTTGTTTTAAGACGTAAAATTTTAAAATTTGGATATTTAACATGTAAGTTCAAACATGACGGACGTCTTAGGGAACGTTTAATTAAATATCATTCCAACTTTTCTTATTATTTTTTTTAAACTGAGTATCAATATTCAAGAATACACATACTAGCGGTACTTGTATACAAGGTATCTCAAAAAGTGTAAATTTTGCTCTAGAGGAAAGTATTATTATTTTTTACAATATCAAAACTTTTTATATAAAAAATTTTTTGAAATAAAAATAGACTTTAAATATGCAAATTTGTTTATTTAAAAGAACTTTTTTGTTTAATTTTTTCTGCCATAAAGCATTTCTTTAAAAAATCACCTGTTTTGGCAGTTCTTAAGTTTTCTTTACTCTTTACATTTTAAAATAGGTATGCACTATCTACAAACCTAAATTCTGACCATTATCACATAAAAAAAATTTAAAAAAAAATCAATAAATAGGCAAGTCTGCATATTTGAAAAATATTTTTATACCCACACTTTTTATTTTTATTTATTTTTCAAACATAAGAAATATTTATTTAAAATATATTTTCTAAGTTTTTGTAAAGATTTAACTTAAAATATATTAATTTAATAAAATTATATTATATAGGGTGTTCATTTATAAACTAACCACTCATGTTATTTGTGAAAATATACAGATTTAAGAAAATCGCGGAAACACTTCAGGATATTGATTTAGAGAAAACGTTTTTACAAAAAAATCGTTGGCCGGCGTCTTTAATCCTTAACACAAAGGTCAACACCCCAAAATCCTAAATAAGAAATAAGGTCAAGTGATACATTATTTAAAAGCTCCTGACGAGTACTTTATAACCATAGAATATAAAGTCAATTTCTTTAACTACTACAAAATGGCGGTACTTTAAAAATAACCCAAATACCTCAATGAAATGGCCACATTTTCGAAACTAATAAAGTAGGATATACGTAGTTAATGAGGTATTCTCTTAAAGCTCTTTTAAAGACCTTAATATTCCTATTATAATATAGAGGCTAATTTATTTTTAAAAATATTTACTTTTTATCCTACCCTGTATATTATTAGGGGAGGGCGGGGCTAGTTGAGCAATTTTTCACTTGATCGGTTATAGCTCCTCAAAAATAAGTCTTAATGGCTTATAATGCATACTGATGGATTAGCAATTTATCCCTTATTAATAGTTTCAATGGTAATTTCTTTCTAATAAGTCGAATTTAGGAGCTACATCTATTTTAATGTAGATAGTCAAGTATGCCCAACGTACCCCATAGGTGAGGTAAGTTGAGCAAGGGTATGGGGCTAGTGGATCACTTAGAAAGTATAGTCAAATCATGGCTTGAATGTTAGATACGTTTACAATAAAAATACATTTTAACAATTTGCTTTTTATATTTATAATCTTTTAGTGACAAAAAAACAAATCTCATTAATAAAACAGCAACGTGCCTAGCTTAGCTTAACTATTGAATTTAATACCTATCAATGCATCTTCGTTTTTAAACTTTTTAAGCAGTTTTATTTTGCTTCTTTTGTAATGCCTTCTGTATCTGTTAAAATTGCAGCTATTCTTTATCTTCTATTTAATTTGGCTTCTTTTCTTGGACCAGCCTTTGGGTATGGTCGAACTATTTCCAGAGAAAATTTATAAGTTAGATAGGTCAGCTCGTTTTCTTTGTTGCTTGTACAAAGTTCGAGTTGCAGCGTCTTTTAAATCTTGAGGAGACTCTAGTAGTCTTACTGTTATAAGTCCGTATCTCCGTATCCTAAAAAACAAAAAAACACATTTTATACTTAAAACCGTGGGGTTAGTTGGGCAACTGTAGCTCAACTAACCCCAACCTGAAATTTTAAAGGGAAAGTAAATTTATTAGAAAACCGGTTAGAATTATACCCAAAATCTTTATACACAATAAAACTGCAATAAATTTACTTGAGATTAACACTTACCTGATTGAGAATGGAATACATTTAACTATCACAGATAAAATTTTCCGGCTTGCAATTATTTTACTTTTTAGCCACAAAATAAACAATGCGCATGGATACTTTTCTCGATCGCCCCGTCACCACTAGTGGTCGTACAATGAGTTTCCCTCGCGCAACCCCTTCTTTATGCAATTTGATGCTTTTGCGTGCGGTCGATAGTTTTTGAGATAGTTTGATTGCCAACTTATCTCTATGCTTAACTAGTCCCGCCCTACCCTACTAGTAGCACCGTTCAAAATATTTTTAAAAGAGGTTTAAGAAAATACCACGTATTTTTATTAGTTTCGGAAATACGGACATCTCAATCAGGTATTTGGGTAATTTTTAAAGTACCACCATTTTGTAGTAGGTAAAAATATTAACTTTATATTCTAGGGTTATAGAGTACTCGTCAGAAGCTTTAAAATGATATATCACTTGACTTCTCTTCTTATTTAAGAATTTGGGGTGGTAGCCCTGGGGCTTAAGCGGTTAAAGGGCGCCGTCTAAATTTTTGATAAAAACTTCCCCCTCAATAAATATCTTAAAGTGTTTTGGCGATTTTCTGAAATCTGTCTCTTTAAGCAGATAAATTAAATGGTAAGTTTTTAAAGGAACAACCTGTATAATATTAATATAATATATCTCATTTTTATTAGAAACTTAACCCGATGTCAATTCTTTAATATTTTAAATTTTGGGTTTTTAAGCATCAGACATATTTTTTACAGCTTTGTTAATTTTATCACTTACTCTTTTTGAACAAATCTGTCATTTTTTAAGATATTTAAACATAAATATAACCTTAAATTTTTTAAAATGGAAATATGTTCTTTATAACAGGAGGAGAAAAAATGTATAACTAATAAAACAGATTTGTCGACGACTCTAAAGACTTTAATGGTCGCACTACTCCTTGGAAACGACCTTAAATTGATTTTTTATCTCAAACCCTATTTGTAAAAATTATAAATAAAGTATTGCAATCTTATCTTAAAACAAAAAAAAGTATATTGGTATAAAATAAGGAATAAAAAATTTCATGTCAAATAAAATTTAAACACTAAACCAGAGCACATTAACCAAGAGAGCAAAACCACTTCGCTTGGCGGGAAGAGTTTGGTCAGATTATCCTGCGCAGACAGGCCGCCATGTTTAAAACCCTAAAGTAATCAGAGGTGGATTTTAATCGTATATACATTTGAAGTAACCTGTGCAAAAATATTCCAAACTTATTATTTTTTAAAATATAGTCTTAAAATATTGGTACACATAAATATAATTAGTAAAGGCATTTACTAATTGTTTCTTTGAATTCGAAGGACCTATTTACCTAAAGTCGAAGTTTGATTGTGGGCGGGGCATTTTAGTACAGGTAGAACTGGCCATCCCTGCTTTATAAGTGTCATTTCAAACTTCAATTGCACAGTCGTTTATCGTACGTTGTATGTAAACTTTTGTTTTTGGATTATTTGCGATATTTGTGTGGATTATTTAGTAAAAATATATTATTATTTCCTTTATAAGTATTACCTTAACCATTTTAAGGAGAAAAAAATAGAAATAAATAAAATGAACCTACAAAAGTGTGGACGTCACACCTATTAGAAAAAATGTGATGCAAACAAAATAAAAATAAATATACTCTACGCTCCGTTTCTATTTTAAAACGAAACGGAGCTATTTTGGAGCACTCCGGTCATTTAAGGTAAAACGTTGGCACAAGTCAATTTTTGATTTTAGGGTCCAACATTTTTTAGAACTTTTATCCCCTGTACTGCAACCCTCTAGCAGGGGTAAGATATCCCCAAAATCTTAAATGGAAACAGGGGTGGAGTAATATCTTATTTTAAAGGTCTTTGGACTTTGATTACAACTGCCAAATTTGAAGTCTCGGCTATAGATTCCGTTGATATGACAGCTGATTTGAAATTTTGATTTTTATTTTTTATTAAATTACCTGTAAGAGCAAGCTACTTTCAAGTAAGGGTATAAGATAGAGGTTAGATGATCTTTAAAATAATATATTAATAATTAATCTTTCTGGCCAGGGTTGATTCACCACTAAAATTTAAGAATGAATTACACGTACCCTCGCCAGAAAGACTAATTGATATCCTATTTTAAAGATAGTTTAACCCTTTTCATATACCCTTAGTATAAAGTAGGTTGCAGTGTGGTGTGTGCAGGTGAAAGTGGGTAAACAAAGTTTTTCCTTAAAATAAAAAACGACATGTCCGAGCGTTTTTCTTTAAACAAAGTGGAGTGCCCAAAATTAGCTCTGTTTCGTTTTCAAATAGCCACCCTCTATTTGTAAAAACACATAGTAACAAAGCTAAAATAATCGCAACCCAAACGCGTTTTTAACAATAACAAACTTAAAATTTAGGTTTTTTAAAAAACAATCTTTATTTTGCTGATATATACAAAGTTGTTTTTATTTTATTTTGACCCAATATATGAGACCGACGCCCTTACATAATAAAAGTTGATACCCCCAGTGGCGCAAGCAGGGGGGTAGGGGGCCATAGCCACGTTCTTTGAAATTTAATTAGGAATTTTACTAATTTCACCCCTAATTGCAAATATGGGCATTTAATGTTGATATGCCCCCCTCGGAAAGTTAATATGACCGCCACTGGGGGAGAGGGATGCTGGGTTGCAGCCCTCCCAGAGATTTATTTTGCTGGGGAGAAGTTCAAAAATTCTTTATTTAGACAATGTTCCAATTTATTTTTTTTACTTTTTTAACAAAATTTAATATGTCAGCCCCCTCCCCGAGGAAAAATCCTGGTTGTGCCACTTTATGCCCCTCACATCTTACAATTTGGATTTGGTTATTTTATACCTAGAGTGTTTTAAATATTTAGGCTTATTAATTCACCAAAAATGTATATTATGTAATATAATAATATTCTATTGATTTTTAATTCCATTGTATCCTTTTATCATTCAACAATGAGATAATCTAACATTCGAAACATACTAAAATATGTATTCCGATATTTAAAAAAAATCATAATTTAATGTTTAAATTTTTACTTAATCCAACCATGCTGTTTCATAGTGGGCCAGTCCGTTCTAATATACTTTGGGGCCAGCAAAATCGCGCAAGGTCACGAAAATTTACTACGAAACATCAAACTCTCCTTGGTTTATTCTGCTCTGACTAAACTTTGAATATTTCTTTTCCCGTCTTCACTTGCTTACAGCAGTTTTTGTAATATAAATTTAACTAACCTTTTATTAGTAACTAATTTTTTTGGGGCAAACAAATAGGTTTTTTTATGTTTACTATCTCGTTTTTATATTTACTGCATTTTTCTTTA